>OZ024772.1:1711903-1999565 GCA_964017025.1 Stenichneumon culpator
CCTACAGCCGAAGCAAAACGCTAATGTTCGATTTCGCCATAAAGCGACTTTGCATTCGATGGGGGCTTGTTTGGCGACTCGAAACGGATTAATCTTTTGTATTTACGTAAAACTAAGATTTTTTGATCTCATATTACGAGCTGGAACAGCTACAGCTGAAGCAAAACGCTAATGTTCGATTTCGATATGAAGCGACTTTGCCTTCGATGGGGGCGTGGTTAGAGGCTCGAAACGCATGAATCTTGCGTATTTACGTAAAATTAAGGCTTTTTGATTTCTTATTACGAGCTGAAACACCTACAGCCGAAGCAAAACGCTAACGTTCGATTCCGACCGAAACCGACTTTGTATTCGATGCGGGCTTGTTTGACGGCTCGAAACGCACGAATCTTGCGTATTTACGTAAGATTAACGCGTTTTGATCTCATATTACAAGCTGAAACACCTACAGCCGAAGCAAAACGCTAATGTTCGATTTCGATATAAAGCGACTTTGCATTCAATGGGGGGCGTGGTTGGAGGCTCGAAACGCATGAATCTTCCGTATTTACATGAAACTAAGGCTTTTTGATTTGTTATTACAAGCTGGAACACCCACAGCCGGAGCAAAACGCTAACGTTCGATTCCGACCGAAACCGACTTTGTATTCGATGGGGGCTTGTTTGACGGCTCGAAACGCACGAATCTTGCGTATTTACGTAAATTTAAGGCGTTTTGATCTCATATTACAAGCTGAAACACCTACAGCCGAAGCAAAACGCTAATGTTCGATTTCGCCATAAAGCGACTTTGCATTCGATGGGGGCTTGTTTGGCGGCTCGAAACGGATTAATCTTTTGTATTTACGTAAAACTAAGATTTTTTTATCTCATATTACGAGCTGGAACAGCTACAGCCGAAGCAGAACGCTAATGTTCGATTTCGGCATAAAGCGACTTTGCATTCGATGGGGGCTTGTTTGGCGGCTCGAAACGGATTAATCTTTTGTATTTACGTAAAACTAAGATTTTTTGATCTCATATTACGAGCTGGAACAGCTACAGCCGAAGCAAAACGCTAACGTCCGATTCCGACTGAAACCGACTTTGTATTCGATGGGGGCTTGTTTGACGGCTCGAAACGAACGAATCTTGCGTATTTACGTAAAATTAAGGCGTTATGATCTCATATTACAAGCTGAAAGACCTACAGTCGAAGCAAAACGCTAATGTTCGATTTCGATATAAAGCGACTTTGCATTCGATGGGGGCGTGGTTGGAGGCTCGAAACGCATGAATCTTGCCTATTTACGTAAAACTAAGGCTTTTTGATCTGATATTACGAGCTGGAACACCTCCAGACGAAGCAAAATGCTAACGTTCAATTCTGACCGAAAACGACTTTGCATTCGATGGGGGCTTGTTTGGCGGCTCGAAAAGCATAAATCTTGCCCATTTACGTAAAACTAAGGCTTTTTCATCTCATATTACGAGCTGGAACACCTACAGCCGAAGCAAAACCCTAATTTTCGATTTCGATATAAAGCGACTTTGGATTCGATGGGGGCTTCTTCGGTGGCTCGAAACGCATGAATCTTTCGTATTTACGTAGAACTAAGGCTTTTTGATCTCATTTTACGAACTGGCACACCTATAGTCGAAGCAATACGCAAATGTTCGATTTCGATATAAAGCGACTTTGTATTCAATAGGGGCGTGGTTGGAGACTCCAAACGCAAGAATCTTTCGGATTTACGTAAAACTAAGGCTTTTTGATCTCATATTACGAGCTGAAACACCTACAGCCGAAGCAAAACGCTAACGTTCGATTTCGATATATAGCGACTTTGCATTCGATAGGGGCTTGTTTGGCGGCTCGAAACGCATGAATCTTTCGTATTTATGTAAAACTAAGGCTTTTTGATCTCATATTACGAGCTGGAACACCTACAGCCGAAGCAAAACGCTAATGTTCGATTTCGACATAAAGCGACTTTGCATTCGATAGGGGCGTGGTTGGAGGCTCGAAACGCATGAATCTTGCGTATTTACGTTAAATTAAGGCTTTTTGATCTCATAATACGAGCTGAAACACCTACAGCCGAAGCAAAACGCTAATGTTCGATTTCAATATAAAACGACTTTGCATTCGATGGGGGGCGTGGTTGGATACTCGAAAGTAAGAAACTTGCGTATTTACGTGAAACTAAAGCTTTTTGATCTCATAGTACATGCTGGACAACCTACAGTCGAAGCAATACGCAAATGCTCGATTTCGATATAAAGCGACTTTGCATTCGATGGGGGCTTGTTTGGCGGCTCGAAACGCATGAATCTTGCGTTTTTACGTAAAACTAAGGCTTTTTGATCTCATATTACGAGCTAAAACACCTACAGCCGAAGCAAAACGCTAACGTTCGATTTCGATATATAGCGACTTTGCATTCGATAGGGGCTTGTTTGGCGGCTCGAAACGTATGAATCTTGCGTATTTACGTAAAACTAAGGCTTTTTGATCTCATATTACGAGCTGGAACACCTACAGCCTAAGCAAAACGCTAATGTTCGATTTCGATATAAAGCGACTTTGCATTCGATGGGGGCGTGGTTGGAGGCTCAAAACGCATGAATCTTGCGTATTTACGTAAAATTAATGCTTTTTGATCTCATATTACGAGCTGAAACACCTACAGCCGAAGCAAAACGCTAATGTTCGATTTCGATATAAAGCGACTTTGCATTCGATGGGGGGCGTGGTTGGATACTCGACACGCAAGAAACTTGCGTATTTACGTGAAACTAAAGCTTTTTGATCTCATAGTACGAGCTGGACAACCTACAGTCGAAGCAATACGCAAATGTTCGATTTCGATATAAAGCGACGTTGCATTCGATTGGGGCTTGTTTGGCGGCTCGAAACGCATGAATCTTGCATTTTTACGTAAAATTAAGGCTTTTTGATCTCATATTACGAGCTGAAACACCTACAGCCGAAGCAAAACCCTAATGTTCGATTTCGGCATAAAGCGACTTTGCATTCGATGGGGGCTTGTTTGGCGGCTCGAAACGGATAAATCTTTTGTATTTACGTAAAACTAAGATTTTTTGATTTCATATTACGAGCTGGAACAGCTACAGCCGAAGGAAAACGCTAATGTTCGATTTCGATATAAAGCGACTTTGCATTCGATGGGGGGCGTGGTTGGAGGCACGAAACGCATGAATCTTGCGTATTTACGTAAAACTAAGGCTTTTTGATATGTTATTACAAGCTGGAACACCCACAGCCGAAGCAAAACGCTAACGTTCGATTCCGACCGAAACCGACTTTGTATTCGATGGGGGCTTGTTTGACGGCTTGGAGGCTCCAAATGCAAGAATCTTTCGGATTTACGTAAAACTAAGGCTTTTTGATCTCATATTACGAGCTGAAACACCTACAGCCGAAGAGAAACGCTAACGTTCGATTTCGGTATATAGCGACTTTGCATTCGATAGGGGCGTGGTTGGAGGCTCGAAACGCATTAATCTTGCGTATTTACGTAAAATTAAGGCTTTTTGATCTCATATTACAAGCTGAAACACCTACAGCCGAAGCAAAACGCTAATGTTCGATTTCGATACAAAGCGACTTTGCATTCAATGGGGGGCGTGGTTGGAGGCTCGAAACGCATGAATCTTGCGTATTTACATGAAACTAAGGCTTTTTGATTTGTTATTACAAGCTGGAACACCCACAGCCGGAGCAAAACGCTAACGTTCGATTCCGACCGAAACCGACTTTGTATTCGATGGGGGCTTGTTTGACGGCTCGAAACGCACGAATCTTGCGTATTTACGTAAATTTAAGGCGTTTTGATCTCATATTACAAGCTGAAACACCTACAGCCGAAGCAAAACGCTAATGTTCGATTTCGCCATAAAGCGACTTTGCATTCGATGGGGGCTTGTTTGGCGACTCGAAACGGATTAATCTTTTGTATTTACGTAAAACTAAGATTTTTTGATCTCATATTACGAGCTGGAACAGCTACAGCTGAAGCAAAACGCTAATGTACGATTTCGATATGAAGCGACTTTGCCTTCGATGGGGGCGTGGTTAGAGGCTCGAAACGCATGAATCTTGCGTATTTACGTAAAATTAAGGCTTTTTGATTTCTTATTACGAGCTGAAACACCTACAGCCGAAGCAAAACGCTAACGTTCGATTCCGACCGAAACCGACTTTGTATTCGATGCGGGCTTGTTTGACGGCTCGAAACGCACGAATCTTGCGTATTTACGTAAGATTAACGCGTTTTGATCTCATATTACAAGCTGAAACACCTACAGCCGAAGCAAAACGCTAATGTTCGATTTCGATATAAAGCGACTTTGCATTCAATGGGGGGCGTGGTTGGAGGCTCGAAACGCATGAATCTTGCGTATTTACATGAAACTAAGGCTTTTTGATTTGTTATTACAAGCTGGAACACCCACAGCCGGAGCAAAACGCTAACGTTCGATTCCGACCGAAACCGACTTTGTATTCGATGGGGGCTTGTTTGACGGCTCGAAACGCACGAATCTTGCGTATTTACGTAAATTTAAGGCGTTTTGATCTCATATTACAAGCTGAAACACCTACAGCCGAAGCAAAACGCTAATGTTCGATTTCGCCATAAAGCGACTTTGCATTCGATGGGGGCTTGTTTGGCGGCTCGAAACGGATTAATCTTTTGTATTTACGTAAAACTAAGATTTTTTTATCTCATATTACGAGCTGGAACAGCTACAGCCGAAGCAGAACGCTAATGTTCGATTTCGGCATAAAGCGACTTTGCATTCGATGGGGGCTTGTTTGGCGGCTCGAAACGGATTAATCTTTTGTATTTACGTAAAACTAAGATTTTTTGATCTCATATTACGAGCTGGAACAGCTACAGCCGAAGCAAAACGCTAACGTCCGATTCCGACTGAAACCGACTTTGTATTCGATGGGGGCTTGTTTGACGGCTCGAAACGAACGAATCTTGCGTATTTACGTAAAATTAAGGCGTTTTGATCTCATATTACAAGCTGAAAGACCTACAGTCGAAGCAAAACGCTAATGTTCGATTTCGATATAAAGCGACTTTGCATTCGATGGGGGCGTGGTTGGAGGCTCGAAACGCATGAATCTTGCCTATTTACGTAAAACTAAGGCTTTTTGATCTGATATTACGAGCTGGAACACCTCCAGACGAAGCAAAATGCTAACGTTCAATTCTGACCGAAAACGACTTTGCATTCGATGGGGGCTTGTTTGGCGGCTCGAAAAGCATAAATCTTGCCCATTTACGTAAAACTAAGGCTTTTTCATCTCATATTACGAGCTGGAACACCTACAGCCGAAGCAAAACCCTAATTTTCGATTTCGATATAAAGCGACTTTGGATTCGATGGGGGCTTCTTCGGTGGCTCGAAACGCATGAATCTTTCGTATTTACGTAGAACTAAGGCTTTTTGATCTCATTTTACGAACTGGCACACCTATAGTCGAAGCAATACGCAAATGTTCGATTTCGATATAAAGCGACTTTGTATTCAATAGGGGCGTGGTTGGAGACTCCAAACGCAAGAATCTTTCGGATTTACGTAAAACTAAGGCTTTTTGATCTCATATTACGAGCTGAAACACCTACAGCCGAAGCAAAACGCTAACGTTCGATTTCGATATATAGCGACTTTGCATTCGATAGGGGCTTGTTTGGCGGCTCGAAACGCATGAATCTTTCGTATTTATGTAAAACTAAGGCTTTTTGATCTCATATTACGAGCTGGAACACCTACAGCCGAAGCAAAACGCTAATGTTCGATTTCGATATAAAGCGACTTTGCATTCGATAGGGGCGTGGTTGGAGGCTCGAAACGCATGAATCTTGCGTATTTACGTTAAATTAAGGCTTTTTGATCTCATAATACGAGCTGAAACACCTACAGCCGAAGCAAAACGCTAATGTTCGATTTCAATATAAAACGACTTTGCATTCGATGGGGGGCGTGGTTGGATACTCGAAAGCAAGAAACTTGCGTATTTACGTGAAACTAAAGCTTTTTGATCTCATAGTACATGCTGGACAACCTACAGTCGAAGCAATACGCAAATGCTCGATTTCGATATAAAGCGACTTTGCATTCGATGGGGGCTTGTTTGGCGGCTCGAAACGCATGAATCTTGCGTTTTTACGTAAAACTAAGGCTTTTTGATCTCATATTACGAGCTGGAACAGCTACAGCCGAAGCAAAACGCTAACGTCCGATTCCGACTGAAACCGACTTTGTATTCGATGGGGGCTTGTTTGACGGCTCGAAACGAACGAATCTTGCGTATTTACGTAAAATTAAGGCGTTTTGATCTCATATTACAAGCTGAAAGACCTACAGTCGAAGCAAAACGCTAATGTTCGATTTCGATATAAAGCGACTTTGCATTCGATGGGGGCGTGGTTGGAGGCTCGAAACGCATGAATCTTGCCTATTTACGTAAAACTAAGGCTTTTTGATCTGATATTACGAGCTGGAACACCTCCAGACGAAGCAAAATGCTAACGTTCAATTCTGACCGAAAACGACTTTGCATTCGATGGGGGCTTGTTTGGCGGCTCGAAAAGCATAAATCTTGCCCATTTACGTAAAACTAAGGCTTTTTCATCTCATATTACGAGCTGGAACACCTACAGCCGAAGCAAAACCCTAATTTTCGATTTCGATATAAAGCGACTTTGGATTCGATGGGGGCTTCTTCGGTGGCTCGAAACGCATGAATCTTTCGTATTTACGTAGAACTAAGGCTTTTTGATCTCATTTTACGAACTGGCACACCTATAGTCGAAGCAATACGCAAATGTTCGATTTCGATATAAAGCGACTTTGTATTCAATAGGGGCGTGGTTGGAGACTCCAAACGCAAGAATCTTTCGGATTTACGTAAAACTAAGGCTTTTTGATCTCATATTACGAGCTGAAACACCTACAGCCGAAGCAAAACGCTAACGTTCGATTTCGATATATAGCGACTTTGCATTCGATAGGGGCTTGTTTGGCGGCTCGAAACGCATGAATCTTTCGTATTTATGTAAAACTAAGGCTTTTTGATCTCATATTACGAGCTGGAACACCTACAGCCGAAGCAAAACGCTAATGTTCGATTTCGATATAAAGCGACTTTGCATTCGATAGGGGCGTGGTTGGAGGCTCGAAACGCATGAATCTTGCGTATTTACGTTAAATTAAGGCTTTTTGATCTCATAATACGAGCTGAAACACCTACAGCCGAAGCAAAACGCTAATGTTCGATTTCAATATAAAACGACTTTGCATTCGATGGGGGGCGTGGTTGGATACTCGAAAGCAAGAAACTTGCGTATTTACGTGAAACTAAAGCTTTTTGATCTCATAGTACATGCTGGACAACCTACAGTCGAAGCAATACGCAAATGCTCGATTTCGATATAAAGCGACTTTGCATTCGATGGGGGCTTGTTTGGCGGCTCGAAACGCATGAATCTTGCGTTTTTACGTAAAACTAAGGCTTTTTGATCTCATATTACGAGCTAAAACACCTACAGCCGAAGCAAAACGCTAACGTTCGATTTCGATATATAGCGACTTTGCATTCGATAGGGGCTTGTTTGGCGGCTCGAAACGTATGAATCTTGCGTATTTACGTAAAACTAAGGCTTTTTGATCTCATATTACGAGCTGGAACACCTACAGCCTAAGCAAAACGCTAATGTTCGATTTCGATATAAAGCGACTTTGCATTCGATGGGGGCGTGGTTGGAGGCTCAAAACGCATGAATCTTGCGTATTTACGTAAAATTAAGGCTTTTTGATCTCATATTACGAGCTGAAACACCTACAGCCGAAGCAAAACGCTAATGTTCGATTTCGATATAAAGCGACTTTGCATTCGATGGGGGGCGTGGTTGGATACTCGACACGCAAGAAACTTGCGTATTTACGTGAAACTAAAGCTTTTTGATCTCATAGTACGAGCTGGACAACCTACAGTCGAAGCAATACGCAAATGTTCGATTTCGATATAAAGCGACGTTGCATTCGATTGGGGCTTGTTTGGCGGCTCGAAACGCATGAATCTTGCATTTTTACGTAAAATTAAGGCTTTTTGATCTCATATTACGAGCTGAAACACCTACAGCCGAAGCAAAACCCTAATGTTCGATTTCGGCATAAAGCGACTTTGCATTCGATGGGGGCTTGTTTGGCGGCTCGAAACGGATAAATCTTTTGTATTTACGTAAAACTAAGATTTTTTGATTTCATATTACGAGCTGGAACAGCTACAGCCGAAGGAAAACGCTAATGTTCGATTTCGATATAAAGCGACTTTGCATTCGATGGGGGGCGTGGTTGGAGGCACGAAACGCATGAATCTTGCGTATTTACGTAAAACTAAGGCTTTTTGATATGTTATTACAAGCTGGAACACCCACAGCCGAAGCAAAACGCTAACGTTCGATTCCGACCGAAACCGACTTTGTATTCGATGGGGGCTTGTTTGACGGCTTGGAGGCTCCAAATGCAAGAATCTTTCGGATTTACGTAAAACTAAGGCTTTTTGATCTCATATTACGAGCTGAAACACCTACAGCCGAAGAGAAACGCTAACGTTCGATTTCGGTATATAGCGACTTTGCATTCGATAGGGGCGTGGTTGGAGGCTCGAAACGCATTAATCTTGCGTATTTACGTAAAATTAAGGCTTTTTGATCTCATATTACAAGCTGAAACACCTACAGCCGAAGCAAAACGCTAATGTTCGATTTCGATACAAAGCGATTTTGCATTCAATGGGGGGCGTGGTTGGAGGCTCGAAACGCATGAATCTTGCGTATTTACATGAAACTAAGGCTTTTTGATTTGTTATTACAAGCTGGAACACCCACAGCCGGAGCAAAACGCTAACGTTCGATTCCGACCGAAACCGACTTTGTATTCGATGGGGGCTTGTTTGACGGCTCGAAACGCACGAATCTTGCGTATTTACGTAAATTTAAGGCGTTTTGATCTCATATTACAAGCTGAAACACCTACAGCCGAAGCAAAACGCTAATGTTCGATTTCGCCATAAAGCGACTTTGCATTCGATGGGGGCTTGTTTGGCGACTCGAAACGGATTAATCTTTTGTATTTACGTAAAACTAAGATTTTTTGATCTCATATTACGAGCTGGAACAGCTACAGCCGAAGCAAAACGCTAATGTTCGATTTCGATATAAAGCGACTTTGTATTCGATAGGGGCGTGGTTGGAGGCTCCAAACGCTAGAATCTTTCGGATTTACGTAAAACTAAGGCTTTTTGATCTCATATTACGAGCTGAAACACCTACAGCCGAAGCAAAACGCTAACGTTCGATTTCGATATAAAGCGACTTTGCATTCGATCGGGGCTTGTTTGGCGGCTCGAAACGCATGAATCTTGCGTATTTACGTAAAACTAAGGCTTTTTTAACTCATATTACGAGCTGGAACACCTACAGCTGAAGCAAAACGCTAATGTTCGATTTCGATATGAAGCGACTTTGCCTTCGATGGGGGCGTGGTTAGAGGCTCGAAACGCATGAATCTTGCGTATTTACGTAAAATTAAGGCTTTTTGATTTCTTATTACGAGCTGAAACACCTACAGCCGAAGCAAAACGCTAACGTTCGATTCCGACCGAAACCGACTTTGTATTCGATGCGGGCTTGTTTGACGGCTCGAAACGCACGAATCTTGCGTATTTACGTAAGATTAACGCGTTTTGATCTCATATTACAAGCTGAAACACCTACAGCCGAAGCAAAACGCTAATGTTCGATTTCGATATAAAGCGACTTTGCATTCAATGGGGGGCGTGGTTGGAGGCTCGAAACGCATGAATCTTGCGTATTTACATGAAACTAAAGCTTTTTGATTTGTTATTACAAGCTGGAACACCCACAGCCGGAGCAAAACGCTAACGTTCGATTCCGACCGAAACCGACTTTGTATTCGATGGGGGCTTGTTTGACGGCTCGAAACGCACGAAGCTTGCGTATTTACGCAAATTTAAGGCGTTTTGATCTCATATTACAAGCTGAAACACCTACAGCCGAAGCAAAACGCTAATGTTCGATTTCGCCATAAAGCGACTTTGCATTCGATGGGGGCTTGTTTGGCGGCTCGAAACGGATTCATCTTTTGTATTTACGTAAAACTAAGATTTTTTGATCTCATATTACGAGCTGGAACAGCTACAGCCGAAGCAGAACGCTAATGTTCGATTTCGGCATAAAGCGACTTTGCATTCGATGGGGGCTTGTTTGGCGGCTCGAAACGGATTAATCTTTTGTATTTACGTAAAACTAAGATTTTTTGATCTCATATTACGAGCTGGAACAGCTACAGCCGAAGCAAAACGCTAACGTCCGATTCCGACTGAAACCGACTTTGTATTCGATGGGGGCTTGTTTGACGGCTCGAAACGAACGAATCTTGCGTATTTACGTAAAATTAAGGCGTTTTGATCTCATATTACAAGCTGAAAGACCTACAGTCGAAGCAAAACGCTAATGTTCGATTTCGATATAAAGCGACTTTGCATTCGATGGGGGCGTGGTTGGATACTTGAAACGCAAGAAACTTGCGTATTTACGTGAAACTAAAGCTTTTTGATCTCATAGTACGAGCTGGACAACCTACAGTCGAAGCAATACGCAAATGTTCGATTTCGATATAAAGCGACTTTGCATTCGATGGGGGCGTGGTTGGAGGCTCGAAACGCATGAATCTTGCCTATTTACGTAAAACTAAGGCTTTTTGATCTGATATTACGAGCTGGAACACCTCCAGACGAAGCAAAATGCTAACGTTCAATTCTGACCGAAAACGACTTTGCATTCGATGGGGGCTTGTTTGGCGGCTCGAAAAGCATAAATCTTGCCCATTTACGTAAAACTAAGGCTTTTTCATCTCATATTACGAGCTGGAACACCGACAGCCGAAGCAAAACGCTAATTTTCGATTTCGATATAAAGCGACTTTGGATTCGATGGGGGCTTCTTCGGCGGCTCGAAACGCATGAATCTTTCGTATTTACGTAGAACTAAGGCTTTTTGATCTCATTTTACGAACTGGCACACCTATAGTCGAAGCAATACGCAAATGTTCGATTTTGACATAAAGCGACTTTGTATTCAATAGGGGCGTGGTTGGAAACTCCAAACGCAAGAATCTTTCGGATTTACGTAAAACTAAGGCTTTTTGATCTCATATTACGAGCTTAAACACCTACAGCCGAAGCAAAACGCAAACGTTCGATTTCGATATATGGCGACTTTGCATTCGATGGGGGCGTGGTTGGAGGCTCGAAACGCATGAATCTTGCGTATTTACGTAAAATTAAGGCTTTTTGATCTCATATTACGAACTGGAACACCTACAGCCGAAGCAAAACGCTAATGTTCGATTTCGATATAAAGCGACTTTGCATTCGATGGGGGCGTGGTTGGAGGCTCGAAACGCATGAATCTTGCGTATTTACGTAAAATTAAGGCTTTTTGATCTCATAATACGAGCTGAAACACCTACAGTCGAAGCAAAACGCTAATGTTCGATTTCGATATAAAGCGACTTTGCATTCGATGGGGGCTTGTTTGGCGGCTCGAAAAGCATAAATCTTGCCCATTTACGTAGAACTACGGCTTTTTCATCTCATATTACGAGCTGGAACACCTACAGCCGAAGCAAAACCCTAATTTTCGATTTCGATATAAAGCGACTTTGGATTCGATGGGGGCTTCTTCGGTGGATCGAAACGCATGAATCTTTCGTATTTACGTAGAACTAAGGCTTTTTGATCTCATTTTACGAACTGGCACACCTATAGTCGAAGCAATACGCAAATGTTCGATTTCGATATAAAGCGACTTTGTATTCGATAGGGGCGTCGTTGGAGGCTCCAAACGCAAGAATCTTTCGGATTTACGTAAAACTAAGGCTTTTTGATCTCATATTACGAGCTGAAACACCTACAGCCGAAGCAAAACGCTAACGTTCGATTTCGATATAAAGCGACTTTGCATTCGATCGGGGCTTGTTTGGCGGCTCGAAACGCATGAATCTTGCGTATTTACGTAAAACTAAGGCTTTTTGATCTCATATTACGAGCTGGAACACCTACATCTGAAGCAAAACGCTAATGTTCGATTTCGATATGAAGCGACTTTGCCTTCGATGGGGGCGTGGTTGGAGGCTCGAAACGCATGAATCTTGCGTATTTACGTAAAATTAAGGCTTTTTGATTTCTTATTACGAGCTGAAACACCTACAGCCGAAGCAAAACGCTAACGTTCGATTCCGACCGAAACCGACTTTGTATTCGATGCGGGCTTGTTTGACGGCTCGAAACGCACGAATCTTGCGTATTTACGTAAGATTAAGGCGTTTTGATCTCATATTACAAGCTGAAACACCTACAGCCGAAGCAAAACGCTAATGTTCGATTTCGATATAAAGCGACTTTGCATTCAATGGGGGGCGTGGTTGGAGGCTCGAAACGCATGAATCTTGCGTATTTACATGAAACTAAGGCTTTTTGATTTGTTATTACAAGCTGGAACACCCACAGCCGGAGCAAAACGCTAACGTTCGATTCCGACCGAAACCGACTTTGTATTCGATGGGGGCTTGTTTGACGGCTCGAAACGCACGAATCTTGCGTATTTACGTAAATTTAAGGCGTTTTGATCTCATATTACAAGCTGAAACACCTATAGCCGAAGCAAAACGCTAATGTTCGATTTCGCCATAAAGCGACTTTGCATTCGATGGGGGCTTGTTTGGCGGCTCGAAACGGATTAATCTTTTGTATTTACGTAAAACTAAGATTTTTTGATCTCATATTACGAGCTGGAACAGCTACAGCCGAAGCAAAACGCTAATGTTCGATTTCGGCATAAAGCGACTTTGCATTCGATGGGGGCTTGTTTGGCGGCTCGAAACGGATTAATCTTTTGTATTTACGTAAAACTAAGATTTTTTGATCTCATATTACGAGCTGGAACAGCTACAGCCGAAGCAAAACGCTAACGTCCGATTCCGACTGAAACCGACTTTGTATTCGATGGGGGCTTGTTTGACGGCTCGAAACGAACGAATCTTGCGTATTTACGTAAAATTAAGGCGTTTTGATCTCATATTACAAGCTGAAAGACCTACAGTCGAAGCAAAACGCTAATGTTCGATTTCGATATAAAGCGACTTTGCATTCGATGGGGGCGTGGTTGGATACTTGAAACGCAAGAATCTTGCGTATTTACGTGAAACTAAAGCTTTTTGATCTCATAGTACGAGCTGGACAACCTACAGTCGAAGCAATACGCAAATGTTCGATTTCGATATAAAGCGACTTTGCATTCGATGGGGGCGTGGTTGGAGGCTCGAAACGCATGAATCTTGCCTATTTACGTAAAACTAAGGCTTTTTGATCTGATATTACGAGCTGGAACACCTCCAGACGAAGCAAAATGCTAACGTTCAATTCTGACCGAAAACGACTTTGCATTCGATGGGGGCTTGTTTGGCGGCTCGAAAAGCATAAATCTTGCCCATTTACGTAAAACTAAGGCTTTTTCATCTCATATTACGAGCTGGAACACCGACAGCCGAAGCAAAACGCTAATTTTCGATTTCGATATAAAGCGACTTTGGATTCGATGGGGGCTTCTTCGGCGGCTCGAAACGCATGAATCTTTCGTATTTACGTAGAACTAAGGCTTTTTGATCTCATTTTACGAACTGGCACACCTATAGTCGAAGCAATACGCAAATGTTCGATTTTGACATAAAGCGACTTTGTATTCAATAGGGGCGTGGTTGGAGACTCCAAACGCAAGAATCTTTCGGATTTACGTAAAACTAAGGCTTTTTGATCTCATATTACGAGCTGAAACACCTACAGCCGAAGCAAAATGCTAATGTTCGATTTCGATATAAAGCGACTTTGCATTCGATGGGGGCGTGGTTGGAGGCTCGAAACGCATGAATCTTGCCTATTTACGTAAAACTAAGGCTTTTTGATCTGATATTACGAGCTGGAACACCTCCAGACGAAGCAAAATGCTAACGTTCAATTCTGACCGAAAACGACTTTGCATTCGATGGGGGCTTGTTTGGCGGCTCGAAAAGCATAAATCTTGCCCATTTACGTAAAACTAAGGCTTTTTCATCTCATATTACGAGCTGGAACACCGACAGCCGAAGCAAAACGCTAATTTTCGATTTCGATATAAAGCGACTTTGGATTCGATGGGGGCTTCTTCGGCGGCTCGAAACGCATGAATCTTTCGTATTTACGTAGAACTAAGGCTTTTTGATCTCATTTTACGAACTGGCACACCTATAGTCGAAGCAATACGCAAATGTTCGATTTTGACATAAAGCGACTTTGTATTCAATAGGGGCGTGGTTGGAAACTCCAAACGCAAGAATCTTTCGGATTTACGTAAAACTAAGGCTTTTTGATCTCATATTACGAGCTGAAACACCTACAGCCGAAGCAAAACGCAAACGTTCGATTTCGATATATGGCGACTTTGCATTCGATGGGGGCGTGGTTGGAGGCTCGAAACGCATGAATCTTGCGTATTTACGTAAAATTAAGGCTTTTTGATCTCATATTACGAACTGGAACACCTACAGAGGAAGCAAAACGCTAATGTTCGATTTCGATATAAAGCGACTTTGCATTCGATGGGGGCGTGGTTGGAGGCTCGAAACGCATGAATCTTGCGTATTTACGTAAAATTAAGGCTTTTTGATCTCATAATACGAGCTGAAACACCTACAGCCGAAGCAAAACGCTAATGTTCGATTTCGATATAAAGCGACTTTGCATTCGATGGGGGCTTGTTTGGCGGCTCGAAAAGCATAAATCTTGCCCATTTACGTAGAACTACGGCTTTTTCATCTCATATTACGAGCTGGAACACCTACAGCCGAAGCAAAACCCTAATTTTCGATTTCGATATAAAGCGACTTTGGATTCGATGGGGGCTTCTTCGGTGGATCGAAACGCATGAATCTTTCGTATTTACGTAGAACTAAGGCTTTTTGATCTCATTTTACGAACTGGCACACCTATAGTCGAAGCAATACGCAAATGTTCGATTTTGACATAAAGCGACTTTGTATTCAATAGGGGCGTGGTTGGAGACTCCAAACGCAAGAATCTTTCGGATTTACGTAAAACTAAGGCTTTTTGATCTCATATTACGAGCTGAAACACCTACAGCCGAAGCAAAATGCTAATGTTCGATTTCGATATAAAGCGACTTTGCATTCGATGGGGGCGTGGTTGGAGGCTCGAAACGCATGAATCTTTCGTATTTACGTAGAACTAAGGCTTTTTTATCTCATTTTACGAACTGGCACACCTATAGTCGAAGCAATACGCAAATGTTCGATTTTGACATAAAGCGACTTTGTATTCAATAGGGGCGTGGTTGGAAACTCCAAACGCAAGAATCTTTCGGATTTACGTAAAACTAAGGCTTTTTGATCTCATATTACGAGCTGAAACACCTACAGCCGAAGCAAAACGCAAACGTTCGATTTCGATATATGGCGACTTTGCATTCGATGGGGGCGTGGTTGGAGGCTCGAAACGCATGAATCTTGCGTATTTACGTAAAATTAAGGCTTTTTGATCTCATATTACGAACTGGAACACCTACAGAGGAAGCAAAACGCTAATGTTCGATTTCGATATAAAGCGACTTTGCATTCGATGGGGGCGTGGTTGGAGGCTCGAAACGCATGAATCTTGCGTATTTACGTAAAATTAAGGCTTTTTGATCTCATAATACGAGCTGAAACACCTACAGCCGAAGCAAAACGCTAATGTTCGATTTCGATATAAAGCGACTTTGCATTCGATGGGGGCTTGTTTGGCGGCTCGAAAAGCATAAATCTTGCCCATTTACGTAGAACTACGGCTTTTTCATCTCATATTACGAGCTGGAACACCTACAGCCGAAGCAAAACCCTAATTTTCGATTTCGATATAAAGCGACTTTGGATTCGATGGGGGCTTCTTCGGTGGATCGAAACGCATGAATCTTTCGTATTTACGTAGAACTAAGGCTTTTTGATCTCATTTTACGAACTGGCACACCTATAGTCGAAGCAATACGCAAATGTTCGATTTCGATATAAAGCGACTTTGTATTCGATAGGGGCGTCGTTGGAGGCTCCAAACGCAAGAATCTTTCGGATTTACGTAAAACTAAGGCTTTTTGATCTCATATTACGAGCTGAAACACCTACAGCCGAAGCAAAACGCTAACGTTCGATTTCGATATAAAGCGACTTTGCATTCGATCGGGGCTTGTTTGGCGGCTCGAAACGCATGAATCTTGCGTATTTACGTAAAACTAAGGCTTTTTGATCTCATATTACGAGCTGGAACACCTACATCTGAAGCAAAACGCTAATGTTCGATTTCGATATGAAGCGACTTTGCCTTCGATGGGGGCGTGGTTGGAGGCTCGAAACGCATGAATCTTGCGTATTTACGTAAAATTAAGGCTTTTTGATTTCTTATTACGAGCTGAAACACCTACAGCCGAAGCAAAACGCTAACGTTCGGTTCCGACCGAAACCGACTTTGTATTCGATGCGGGCTTGTTTGACGGCTCGAAACGCACGAATCTTGCGTATTTACGTAAGATTAAGGCGTTTTGATCTCATATTACAAGCTGAAACACCTACAGCCGAAGCAAAACGCTAATGTTCGATTTCGATATAAAGCGACTTTGCATTCAATGGGGGGCGTGGTTGGAGGCTCGAAACGCATGAATCTTGCGTATTTACATGAAACTAAGGCTTTTTGATTTGTTATTACAAGCTGGAACACCCACAGCCGGAGCAAAACGCTAACGTTCGATTCCGACCGAAACCGACTTTGTATTCGATGGGGGCTTGTTTGACGGCTCGAAAGGCACGAATCTTGCGTATTTACGTAAATTTAAGGCGTTTTGATCTCATATTACAAGCTGAAACACCTATAGCCGAAGCAAAACGCTAATGTTCGATTTCGCCATAAAGCGACTTTGCATTCGATGGGGGCTTGTTTGGCGGCTCGAAACGGATTAATCTTTTGTATTTACGTAAAACTAAGATTTTTTGATCTCATATTACGAGCTGGAACAGCTACAGCCGAAGCAAAACGCTAATGTTCGATTTCGGCATAAAGCGACTTTGCATTCGATGGGGGCTTGTTTGGCGGCTCGAAACGGATTAATCTTTTGTATTTACGTAAAACTAAGATTTTTTGATCTCATATTACGAGCTGGAACAGCTACAGCCGAAGCAAAACGCTAACGTCCGATTCCGACTGAAACCGACTTTGTATTCGATGGGGGCTTGTTTGACGGCTCGAAACGAACGAATCTTGCGTATTTACGTAAAATTAAGGCGTTTTGATCTCATATTACAAGCTGAAAGACCTACAGTCGAAGCAAAACGCTAATGTTCGATTTCGATATAAAGCGACTTTGCATTCGATGGGGGCGTGGTTGGATACTTGAAACGCAAGAATCTTGCGTATTTACGTGAAACTAAAGCTTTTTGATCTCATAGTACGAGCTGGACAACCTACAGTCGAAGCAATACGCAAATGTTCGATTTCGATATAAAGCGACTTTGCATTCGATGGGGGCGTGGTTGGAGGCTCGAAACGCATGAATCTTGCCTATTTACGTAAAACTAAGGCTTTTTGATCTGATATTACGAGCTGGAACACCTCCAGACGAAGCAAAATGCTAACGTTCAATTCTGACCGAAAACGACTTTGCATTCGATGGGGGCTTGTTTGGCGGCTCGAAAAGCATAAATCTTGCCCATTTACGTAAAACTAAGGCTTTTTCATCTCATATTACGAGCTGGAACACCGACAGCCGAAGCAAAACGCTAATTTTCGATTTCGATATAAAGCGACTTTGGATTCGATGGGGGGTTCTTCGGCGGCTCGAAACGCATGAATCTTTCGTATTTACGTAGAACTAAGGCTTTTTGATCTCATTTTACGAACTGGCACACCTATAGTCGAAGCAATACGCAAATGTTCGATTTTGACATAAAGCGACTTTGTATTCAATAGGGGCGTGGTTGGAGACTCCAAACGCAAGAATCTTTCGGATTTACGTAAAACTAAGGCTTTTTGATCTCATATTACGAGCTGAAACACCTACAGCCGAAGCAAAATGCTAATGTTCGATTTCGATATAAAGCGACTTTGTATTCGATAGGGGCGTCGTTGGAGGCTCCAAACGCAAGAATCTTTCGGATTTACGTAAAACTAAGGCTTTTTGATCTCATATTACGAGCTGAAACACCTACAGCCGAAACAAAACGCTAACGTTCGATTTCGATATAAAGCGACTTTGCATTCGATCGGGGCTTGTTTGGCGGCTCGAAACGCATGAATCTTGCGTATTTACGTAAAACTAAGGCTTTTTGATCTCATATTACGAGCTGGAACACCTACATCTGAAGCAAAACGCTAATGTTCGATTTCGATATGAAGCGACTTTGCCTTCGATGGGGGCGTGGTTGGAGGCTCGAAACGCATGAATCTTGCGTATTTACGTAAAATTAAGGCTTTTTGATTTCTTATTACGAGCTGAAACACCTACAGCCGAAGCAAAACGCTAACGTTCGATTCCGACCGAAACCGACTTTGTATTCGATGCGGGCTTGTTTGACGGCTCGAAACGCACGAATCTTGCGTATTTACGTAAGATTAAGGCGTTTTGATCTCATATTACAAGCTGAAACACCTACAGCCGAAGCAAAACGCTAATGTTCGATTTCGATATAAAGCGACTTTGCATTCAATGGGGGGCGTGGTTGGAGGCTCGAAACGCATGAATCTTGCGTATTTACATGAAACTAAGGCTTTTTGATTTGTTATTACAAGCTGGAACACCCACAGCCGGAGCAAAACGCTAACGTTCGATTCCGACCGAAACCGACTTTGTATTCGATGGGGGCTTGTTTGACGGCTCGAAACGCACGAAGCTTGCGTATTTACGTAAATTTAAGGCGTTTTGATCTCATATTACAAGCTGAAACACCTACAGCCGAAGCAAAACGCTAATGTTCGATTTCGCCATAAAGCGACTTTGCATTCGATGGGGGCTTGTTTGGCGGCTCGAAACGGATTAATCTTTTGTATTTACGTAAAACTAAGATTTTTTGATCTCATATTACGAGCTGAAACACCTACAGCCGAAGCAAAACCCTAATGTTCGATTTCGGCATAAAGCGACTTTGCATTCGATGGGGGCTTGTTTGGCGGCTCGAAACGGATAAATCTTTTGTATTTACGTAAAACTAAGATTTTTTGATTTCATATTACGAGCTGGAACAGCTACAGCCGAAGGAAAACGCTAATGTTCGATTTCGATATAAAGCGACTTTGCATTCGATGGGGGGCGTGGTTGGAGGCACGAAACGCATGAATCTTGCGTATTTACGTAAAACTAAGGCTTTTTGATATGTTATTACAAGCTGGAACACCCACAGCCGAAGCAAAACGCTAACGTTCGATTCCGACCGAAACCGACTTTGTATTCGATGGGGGCTTGTTTGACGGCTCGAAACGCACGAATCTTGCGTATTTACGTAAATTTAAGGCGTTTTGATCTCATATTACAAGCTGAAAGACCTACAGTCGAAGCAAAACGCTAATGTTCGATTTCGATATAAAGCGACTTTGCATTCGATGGGGGCTTGTTTGGCGGCTCGAAACGGATAAATCTTTTGTATTTACGTAAAACTAAGATTTTTTGATCTCATATTACGAGCTGGAACAGCTACAGCCGAAGCAGAACGCTAATGTTCGATTTCGGCATAAAGCGACTTTGCATTCGATGGGGGCTTGTTTGGCGGCTCGAAACGGATTAATCTTTTGTATTTACGTAAAACTAAGATTTTTTGATCTCATATTACGAGCTGGAACAGCTACAGCCGAAGCAAAACGCTAACGTTCGATTCCGACTGAAACCGACTTTGTATTCGATGGGGGCTTGTTTGACGGCTCGAAACGAACGAATCTTGCGTATTTACGTAAAATTAAGGCGTTTTGATCTCATATTATAAGCTGAAAGACCTACAGTCGAAGCAAAACGCTAATGTTCGATTTCGATATAAAGCGACTTTGCATTCGATGGGGGCGTGGTTGGATACTTGAAACGCAAGAAACTTGCGTATTTACGTGAAACTAAAGCTTTTTGATCTCATAGTACGAGCTGGACAACCTACAGTCGAAGCAATACGCAAATGTTCGATTTCGATATAAAGCGACTTTGCATTCGATGGGGGCGTGGTTGGAGGCTCGAAACGCATGAATCTTGCCTATTTACGTAAAACTAAGGCTTTTTGATCTGATATTACGAGCTGGAACACCTCCAGACGAAGCAAAATGCTAACGTTCAATTCTGACCGAAAACGACTTTGCATTCGATGGGGGCTTGTTTGGCGGCTCGAAAAGCATAAATCTTGCCCATTTACGTAAAACTAAGGCTTTTTCATCTCATATTACGAGCTGGAACACCGACAGCCGAAGCAAAACGCTAATTTTCGATTTCGATATAAAGCGACTTTGGATTCGATGGGGGCTTCTTCGGCGGCTCGAAACGCATGAATCTTTCGTATTTACGTAGAACTAAGGCTTTTTGATCTCATTTTACGAACTGGCACACCTATAGTCGAAGCAATACGCAAATGTTCGATTTTGACATAAAGCGACTTTGTATTCAATAGGGGCGTGGTTGGAAACTCCAAACGCAAGAATCTTTCGGATTTACGTAAAACTAAGGCTTTTTGATCTCATATTACGAGCTGAAACACCTACAGCCGAAGCAAAATGCTAATGTTCGATTTCGATATAAAGCGACTTTGCATTCGATGGGGGCGTGGTTGGAGGCTCGAAACGCATGAATCTTTCGTATTTACGTAGAACTAAGGCTTTTTTATCTCATTTTACGAACTGGCACACCTATAGTCGAAGCAATACGCAAATGTTCGATTTTGACATAAAGCGACTTTGTATTCAATAGGGGAGTGGTTGGAAACTCCAAACGCAAGAATCTTTCGGATTTACGTAAAACTAAGGCTTTTTGATCTCATATTACGAGCTAAAACACCTACAGCCGAAGCAAAACGCAAACGTTCGATTTCGATATATGGCGACTTTGCATTCGATAGGGGCTTGTTTGGCGGATCGAAACGCATGAATCTTGCGTATTTACGTAAAACTAAGGCTTTTTGATCTCATATTACGAACTGGAACACCTACAGCCGAAGCAAAACGCTAATGTTCGATTTCGATATAAAGCGACTTTGCATTCGATAGGGGCTTGTTTGGCGGCTCGAAACGCATGAATCTTACGTATTTACGTAAAACTAAGGCTTTTTGATCTCATATTACGAGCTGGAACACCTACAGCCGAAGCAAAACGCTAATGTTCGATTCCGACCGAAACCGACTTTGCATTCGATAGGGGCTTGTTTGGCGGCTCGAAACGTATGAATCTTGCGTATTTACGTAAAACTAAGGCTTTTTGATCTCATATTACGAGCTGGAACACCTACAGCCTAAGCAAAACGCTAATGTTCGATTTCGATATAAAGCGACTTTGCATTCAATGGGGGGCGTGGTTGGAGGCTCGAAACGCATGAATCTTGCGTATTTACATGAAACTAAGGCTTTTTGATTTGTTATTACAAGCTGGAACACCCACAGCCGGAGCAAAACGCTAACGTTCGATTCCGACCGAAACCGACTTTGTATTCGATGGGGGCTTGTTTGACGGCTCGAAACGCACGAATCTTGCGTATTTACGTAAATTTAAGGCGTTTTGATCTCATATTACAAGCTGAAACACCTACAGCCGAAGCAAAACGCTAATGTTCGATTTCGCCATAAAGCGACTTTGCATTCGATGGGGGCTTGTTTGGCGGCTCGAAACGGATTAATCTTTTGCATTTACGTAAAACTAAGATTTTTTTATCTCATATTACGAGCTGGAACAGCTACAGCCGAAGCAGAACGCTAATGTTCGATTTCGGCATAAAGCGACTTTGCATTCGATGGGGGCTTGTTTGGCGGCTCGAAACGGATTAATCTTTTGTATTTACGTAAAACTAAGATTTTTTGATCTCATATTACGAGCTGGAACAGCTACAGCCGAAGCAAAACGCTAACGTCCGATTCCGACTGAAACCGACTTTGTATTCGATGGGGGCTTGTTTGACGGCTCGAAACGAACGAATCTTGCGTATTTACGTAAAATTAAGGCGTTTTGATCTCATATTACAAGCTGAAAGACCTACAGTCGAAGCAAAACGCTAATGTTCGATTTCGATATAAAGCGACTTTGCATTCGATGGGGGCGTGGTTGGAGGCTCGAAACGCATGAATCTTGCCTATTTACGTAAAACTAAGGCTTTTTGATCTCATATTACGAACTGGAACACCTACAGCCGAAGCAAAACGCTAATGTTCGATTTCGATATAAAGCGACTTTGCATTCAATGGGGGGCGTGGTTGGAGGCTCCAAACGCAAGAATCTTTCGGATTTACGTAAAACTAACGCTTTTTGATCTCATATTACGAGCTGAAACACCTACAGCCGAAGCAAAACGCTAACGTTCGATTTCGATATATAGCGACTTTGCATTCGATAGGGGCTTGTTTGGCGGCTCGAAACGCATGAATCTTACGTATTTACGTAAAACTAAGGCTTTTTGATCTCATATTACGAGCTGGAACACCTACAGCCGAAGCAAAACGCTAATGTTCGATTCCGACCGAAACCGACTTTGTATTCGATGCGGGCTTGTTTGACGGCTCGAAACGCACGAATCTTGCGTATTTACGTAAGATTAACGCGTTTTGATCTCATATTACAAGCTGAAACACCTACAGCCGAAGCAAAACGCTAATGTTCGATTTCGATATAAAGCGACTTTGCATTCAATGGGGGGCGTGGTTGGAGGCTCGAAACGCATGAATCTTGCGTATTTACATGAAACTAAGGCTTTTTGATTTGTTATTACAAGCTGGAACACCCACAGCCGGAGCAAAACGCTAACGTTCGATTCCGACCGAAACCGACTTTGCATTCGATGGGGGCTTGTTTGGCGGCTCGAAAAGCATAAATCTTGCCCATTTACGTAAAACTAAGGCTTTTTCATCTCATATTACGAGCTGGAACACCTACAGCCGAAGCAAAACCCTAATTTTCGATTTCGATATAAAGCGACTTTGGATTCGATGGGGGCTTCTTCGGTGGCTCGAAACGCATGAATCTTTCGTATTTACGTAGAACTAAGGCTTTTTGATCTCATTTTACGAACTGGCACACCTATAGTCGAAGCAATACGCAAATGTTCGATTTCGATATAAAGCGACTTTGTATTCAATAGGGGCGTGGTTGGAGACTCCAAACGCAAGAATCTTTCGGATTTACGTAAAACTAAGGCTTTTTGATCTCATATTACGAGCTGAAACACCTACAGCCGAAGCAAAACGCTAACGTTCGATTTCGATATATAGCGACTTTGCATTCGATAGGGGCTTGTTTGGCGGCTCGAAACGCATGAATCTTTCGTATTTATGTAAAACTAAGGCTTTTTGATCTCATATTACGAGCTGGAACACCTACAGCCGAAGCAAAACGCTAATGTTCGATTTCGATATAAAGCGACTTTGCATTCGATAGGGGCGTGGTTGGAGGCTCGAAACGCATGAATCTTGCGTATTTACGTTAAATTAAGGCTTTTTGATCTCATAATACGAGCTGAAACACCTACAGCCGAAGCAAAACGCTAACGTTCGATTCCGACCGAAACCGACTTTGTATTCGATGCGGGCTTGTTTGACGGCTCGAAACGCACGAATCTTGCGTATTTACGTAAGATTAAGGCGTTTTGATCTCATATTACAAGCTGAAACACCTACAGCCGAAGCAAAACGCTAATGTTCGATTTCGATATAAAGCGACTTTGCATTCAATGGGGGGCGTGGTTGGAGGCTCGAAACGCATGAATCTTGCGTATTTACATGAAACTAAGGCTTTTTGATTTGTTATTACAAGCTGGAACACCCACAGCCGGAGCAAAACGCTAACGTTCGATTCCGACCGAAACCGACTTTGTATTCGATGGGGGCTTGTTTGACGGCTCGAAACGCACGAATCTTGCGTATTTACGTAAATTTAAGGCGTTTTGATCTCATATTACAAGCTGAAACACCTATAGCCGAAGCAAAACGCTAATGTTCGATTTCGCCATAAAGCGACTTTGCATTCGATGGGGGCTTGTTTGGCGGCTCGAAACGGATTAATCTTTTGTATTTACGTAAAACTAAGATTTTTTGATCTCATATTACGAGCTGGAACAGCTACAGCCGAAGCAAAACGCTAATGTTCGATTTCGGCATAAAGCGACTTTGCATTCGATGGGGGCTTGTTTGGCGGCTCGAAACGGATTAATCTTTTGTATTTACGTAAAACTAAGATTTTTTGATCTCATATTACGAGCTGGAACAGCTACAGCCGAAGCAAAACGCTAACGTCCGATTCCGACTGAAACCGACTTTGTATTCGATGGGGGCTTGTTTGACGGCTCGAAACGAACGAATCTTGCGTATTTACGTAAAATTAAGGCGTTTTGATCTCATATTACAAGCTGAAAGACCTACAGTCGAAGCAAAACGCTAATGTTCGATTTCGATATAAAGCGACTTTGCATTCGATGGGGGCGTGGTTGGATACTTGAAACGCAAGAATCTTGCGTATTTACGTGAAACTAAAGCTTTTTGATCTCATAGTACGAGCTGGACAACCTACAGTCGAAGCAATACGCAAATGTTCGATTTCGATATAAAGCGACTTTGCATTCGATGGGGGCGTGGTTGGAGGCTCGAAACGCATGAATCTTGCCTATTTACGTAAAACTAAGGCTTTTTGATCTGATATTACGAGCTGGAACACCTCCAGACGAAGCAAAATGCTAACGTTCAATTCTGACCGAAAACGACTTTGCATTCGATGGGGGCTTGTTTGGCGGCTCGAAAAGCATAAATCTTGCCCATTTACGTAAAACTAAGGCTTTTTCATCTCATATTACGAGCTGGAACACCGACAGCCGAAGCAAAACGCTAATTTTCGATTTCGATATAAAGCGACTTTGGATTCGATGGGGGCTTCTTCGGCGGCTCGAAACGCATGAATCTTTCGTATTTACGTAGAACTAAGGCTTTTTGATCTCATTTTACGAACTGGCACACCTATAGTCGAAGCAATACGCAAATGTTCGATTTTGACATAAAGCGACTTTGTATTCAATAGGGGCGTGGTTGGAGACTCCAAACGCAAGAATCTTTCGGATTTACGTAAAACTAAGGCTTTTTGATCTCATATTACGAGCTGAAACACCTACAGCCGAAGCAAAATGCTAATGTTCGATTTCGATATAAAGCGACTTTGCATTCGATGGGGGCGTGGTTGGAGGCTCGAAACGCATGAATCTTGCCTATTTACGTAAAACTAAGGCTTTTTGATCTGATATTACGAGCTGGAACACCTCCAGACGAAGCAAAATGCTAACGTTCAATTCTGACCGAAAACGACTTTGCATTCGATGGGGGCTTGTTTGGCGGCTCGAAAAGCATAAATCTTGCCCATTTACGTAAAACTAAGGCTTTTTCATCTCATATTACGAGCTGGAACACCGACAGCCGAAGCAAAACGCTAATTTTCGATTTCGATATAAAGCGACTTTGGATTCGATGGGGGCTTCTTCGGCGGCTCGAAACGCATGAATCTTTCGTATTTACGTAGAACTAAGGCTTTTTGATCTCATTTTACGAACTGGCACACCTATAGTCGAAGCAATACGCAAATGTTCGATTTTGACATAAAGCGACTTTGTATTCAATAGGGGCGTGGTTGGAAACTCCAAACGCAAGAATCTTTCGGATTTACGTAAAACTAAGGCTTTTTGATCTCATATTACGAGCTGAAACACCTACAGCCGAAGCAAAACGCAAACGTTCGATTTCGATATATGGCGACTTTGCATTCGATGGGGGCGTGGTTGGAGGCTCGAAACGCATGAATCTTGCGTATTTACGTAAAATTAAGGCTTTTTGATCTCATATTACGAACTGGAACACCTACAGCCGAAGCAAAACGCTAATGTTCGATTTCGATATAAAGCGACTTTGCATTCGATGGGGGCGTGGTTGGAGGCTCGAAACGCATGAATCTTGCGTATTTACGTAAAATTAAGGCTTTTTGATCTCATAATACGAGCTGAAACACCTACAGCCGAAGCAAAACGCTAATGTTCGATTTCGATATAAAGCGACTTTGCATTCGATGGGGGCTTGTTTGGCGGCTCGAAAAGCATAAATCTTGCCCATTTACGTAGAACTACGGCTTTTTCATCTCATATTACGAGCTGGAACACCTACAGCCGAAGCAAAACCCTAATTTTCGATTTCGATATAAAGCGACTTTGGATTAGATGGGGGCTTCTTCGGTGGATCGAAACGCATGAATCTTTCGTATTTACGTAGAACTAAGGCTTTTTGATCTCATTTTACGAACTGGCACACCTATAGTCGAAGCAATACGCAAATGTTCGATTTCGATATAAAGCGACTTTGTATTCGATAGGGGCGTCGTTGGAGGCTCCAAACGCAAGAATCTTTCGGATTTACGTAAAACTAAGGCTTTTTGATCTCATATTACGAGCTGAAACACCTACAGCCGAAGCAAAACGCTAACGTTCGATTTCGATATAAAGCGACTTTGCATTCGATCGGGGCTTGTTTGGCGGCTCGAAACGCATGAATCTTGCGTATTTACGTAAAACTAAGGCTTTTTGATCTCATATTACGAGCTGGAACACCTACATCTGAAGCAAAACGCTAATGTTCGATTTCGATATGAAGCGACTTTGCCTTCGATGGGGGCGTGGTTGGAGGCTCGAAACGCATGAATCTTGCGTATTTACGTAAAATTAAGGCTTTTTGATTTCTTATTACGAGCTGAAACACCTACAGCCGAAGCAAAACGCTAACGTTCGATTCCGACCGAAACCGACTTTGTATTCGATGCGGGCTTGTTTGACGGCTCGAAACGCACGAATCTTGCGTATTTACGTAAGATTAAGGCGTTTTGATCTCATATTACAAGCTGAAACACCTACAGCCGAAGCAAAACGCTAATGTTCGATTTCGATATAAAGCGACTTTGCATTCAATGGGGGGCGTGGTTGGAGGCTCGAAACGCATGAATCTTGCGTATTTACATGAAACTAAGGCTTTTTGATTTGTTATTACAAGCTGGAACACCCACAGCCGGAGCAAAACGCTAACGTTCGATTCCGACCGAAACCGACTTTGTATTCGATGGGGGCTTGATTGACGGCTCGAAACGCACGAATCTTGCGTATTTACGTAAATTTAAGGCGTTTTGATCTCATATTACAAGCTGAAACACCTATAGCCGAAGCAAAACGCTAATGTTCGATTTCGCCATAAAGCGACTTTGCATTCGATGGGGGCTTGTTTGGCGGCTCGAAACGGATTAATCTTTTGTATTTACGTAAAACTAAGATTTTTTGATCTCATATTACGAGCTGGAACAGCTACAGCCGAAGCAAAACGCTAATGTTCGATTTCGGCATAAAGCGACTTTGCATTCGATGGGGGCTTGTTTGGCGGCTCGAAACGGATTAATCTTTTGTATTTACGTAAAACTAAGATTTTTTGATCTCATATTACGAGCTGGAACAGCTACAGCCGAAGCAAAACGCTAACGTCCGATTCCGACTGAAACCGACTTTGTATTCGATGGGGGCTTGTTTGACGGCTCGAAACGAACGAATCTTGCGTATTTACGTAAAATTAAGGCGTTTTGATCTCATATTACAAGCTGAAAGACCTACAGTCGAAGCAAAACGCTAATGTTCGATTTCGATATAAAGCGACTTTGCATTCGATGGGGGCGTGGTTGGATACTTGAAACGCAAGAATCTTGCGTATTTACGTGAAACTAAAGCTTTTTGATCTCATAGTACGAGCTGGACAACCTACAGTCGAAGCAATACGCAAATGTTCGATTTCGATATAAAGCGACTTTGCATTCGATGGGGGCGTGGTTGGAGGCTCGAAACGCATGAATCTTGCCTATTTACGTAAAACTAAGGCTTTTTGATCTGATATTACGAGCTGGAACACCTCCAGACGAAGCAAAATGCTAACGTTCAATTCTGACCGAAAACGACTTTGCATTCGATGGGGGCTTGTTTGGCGGCTCGAAAAGCATAAATCTTGCCCATTTACGTAAAACTAAGGCTTTTTCATCTCATATTACGAGCTGGAACACCGACAGCCGAAGCAAAACGCTAATTTTCGATTTCGATATAAAGCGACTTTGGATTCGATGGGGGCTTCTTCGGCGGCTCGAAACGCATGAATCTTTCGTATTTACGTAGAACTAAGGCTTTTTGATCTCATTTTACGAACTGGCACACCTATAGTCGAAGCAATACGCAAATGTTCGATTTTGACATAAAGCGACTTTGTATTCAATAGGGGCGTGGTTGGAGACTCCAAACGCAAGAATCTTTCGGATTTACGTAAAACTAAGGCTTTTTGATCTCATATTACGAGCTGAAACACCTACAGCCGAAGCAAAATGCTAATGTTCGATTTCGATATAAAGCGACTTTGTATTCGATAGGGGCGTCGTTGGAGGCTCCAAACGCAAGAATCTTTCGGATTTACGTAAAACTAAGGCTTTTTGATCTCATATTACGAGCTGAAACACCTACAGCCGAAACAAAACGCTAACGTTCGATTTCGATATAAAGCGACTTTGCATTCGATCGGGGCTTGTTTGGCGGCTCGAAACGCATGAATCTTGCGTATTTACGTAAAACTAAGGCTTTTTGATCTCATATTACGAGCTGGAACACCTACATCTGAAGCAAAACGCTAATGTTCGATTTCGATATGAAGCGACTTTGCCTTCGATGGGGGCGTGGTTGGAGGCTCGAAACGCATGAATCTTGCGTATTTACGTAAAATTAAGGCTTTTTGATTTCTTATTACGAGCTGAAACACCTACAGCCGAAGCAAAACGCTAACGTTCGATTCCGACCGAAACCGACTTTGTATTCGATGCGGGCTTGTTTGACGGCTCGAAACGCACGAATCTTGCGTATTTACGTAAGATTAAGGCGTTTTGATCTCATATTACAAGCTGAAACACCTACAGCCGAAGCAAAACGCTAATGTTCGATTTCGATATAAAGCGACTTTGCATTCAATGAGGGGCGTGGTTGGAGGCTCGAAACGCATGAATCTTGCGTATTTACATGAAACTAAGGCTTTTTGATTTGTTATTACAAGCTGGAACACCCACAGCCGGAGCAAAACGCTAACGTTCGATTCCGACCGAAACCGACTTTGTATTCGATGGGGGCTTGTTTGACGGCTCGAAACGCACGAAGCTTGCGTATTTACGTAAATTTAAGGCGTTTTGATCTCATATTACAAGCTGAAACACCTACAGCCGAAGCAAAACGCTAATGTTCGATTTCGCCATAAAGCGACTTTGCATTCGATGGGGGCTTGTTTGGCGGCTCGAAACGGATTAATCTTTTGTATTTACGTAAAACTAAGATTTTTTGATCTCATATTACGAGCTGAAACACCTACAGCCGAAGCAAAACCCTAATGTTCGATTTCGGCATAAAGCGACTTTGCATTCGATGGGGGCTTGTTTGGCGGCTCGAAACGGATAAATCTTTTGTATTTACGTAAAACTAAGATTTTTTGATTTCATATTACGAGCTGGAACAGCTACAGCCGAAGGAAAACGCTAATGTTCGATTTCGATATAAAGCGACTTTGCATTCGATGGGGGGCGTGGTTGGAGGCACGAAACGCATGAATCTTGCGTATTTACGTAAAACTAAGGCTTTTTGATATGTTATTACAAGCTGGAACACCCACAGCCGAAGCAAAACGCTAACGTTCGATTCCGACCGAAACCGACTTTGTATTCGATGGGGGCTTGTTTGACGGCTTGGAGGCTCCAAATGCAAGAATCTTTCGGATTTACGTAAAACTAAGGCTTTTTGATCTCATATTACGAGCTGAAACACCTACAGCCGAAGAGAAACGCTAACGTTCGATTTCGGTATATAGCGACTTTGCATTCGATAGGGGCGTGGTTGGAGGCTCGAAACGCATTAATCTTGCGTATTTACGTAAAATTAAGGCTTTTTGATCTCATATTACAAGCTGAAACACCTACAGCCGAAGCAAAACGCTAATGTTCGATTTCGATACAAAGCGACTTTGCATTCAATGGGGGGCGTGGTTGGAGGCTCGAAACGCATGAATCTTGCGTATTTACATGAAACTAAGGCTTTTTGATTTGTTATTACAAGCTGGAACACCCACAGCCGGAGCAAAACGCTAACGTTCGATTCCGACCGAAACCGACTTTGTATTCGATGGGGGCTTGTTTGACGGCTCGAAACGCACGAATCTTGCGTATTTACGTAAATTTAAGGCGTTTTGATCTCATATTACAAGCTGAAACACCTACAGCCGAAGCAAAACGCTAATGTTCGATTTCGGCATAAAGCGACTTTGCATTCGATGGGGGCTTGTTTGGCGACTCGAAACGGATTAATCTTTTGTATTTACGTAAAACTAAGATTTTTTGATCTCATATTACGAGCTGGAACAGCTACAGCTGAAGCAAAACGCTAATGTTCGATTTCGATATGAAGCGACTTTGCCTTCGATGGGGGCGTGGTTAGAGGCTCGAAACGCATGAATCTTGCGTATTTACGTAAAATTAAGGCTTTTTGATTTCTTATTACGAGCTGAAACACCTACAGCCGAAGCAAAACGCTAACGTTCGATTCCGACCGAAACCGACTTTGTATTCGATGCGGGCTTGTTTGACGGCTCGAAACGCACGAATCTTGCGTATTTACGTAAGATTAACGCGTTTTGATCTCATATTACAAGCTGAAACACCTACAGCCGAAGCAAAACGCTAATGTTCGATTTCGATATAAAGCGACTTTGCATTCAATGGGGGGCGTGGTTGGAGGCTCGAAACGCATGAATCTTGCGTATTTACATGAAACTAAGGCTTTTTGATTTGTTATTACAAGCTGGAACACCCACAGCCGGAGCAAAACGCTAACGTTCGATTCCGACCGAAACCGACTTTGTATTCGATGGGGGCTTGTTTGACGGCTCGAAACGCACGAAGCTTGCGTATTTACGTAAATTTAAGGCGTTTTGATCTCATATTACAAGCTGAAACACCTACAGCCGAAGCAAAACGCTAATGTTCGATTTCGCCATAAAGCGACTTTGCATTCGATGGGGGCTTGTTTGGCGGCTCGAAACGGATTAATCTTTTGTATTTACGTAAAACTAAGATTTTTTGATCTCATATTACGAGCTGGAACAGCTACAGCCGAAGCAGAACGCTAATGTTCGATTTCGGCATAAAGCGACTTTGCATTCGATGGGGGCTTGTTTGGCGGCTCGAAACGGATTAATCTTTTGTATTTACGTAAAACTAAGATTTTTTGATCTCATATTACGAGCTGGAACAGCTACAGCCGAAGCAAAACGCTAACGTCCGATTCCGACTGAAACCGACTTTGTATTCGATGGGGGCTTGTTTGACGGCTCGAAACGAACGAATCTTGCGTATTTACGTAAAATTAAGGCGTTTTGATCTCATATTACAAGCTGAAAGACCTACAGTCGAAGCAAAACGCTAATGTTCGATTTCGATATAAAGCGACTTTGCATTCGATGGGGGCGTGGTTGGATACATGAAACGCAAGAAACTTGCGTATTTACTTGAAACTAAAGCTTTCTGATCTCATAGTACGAGCTGGACAACCTACAGTCGAAGCAATAAGCAAATGTTCGATTTCGATATAAAGCGACTTTGCATTCGATGGGGGCGTGGTTGGAGGCTCGAAACGCATGAATCTTGCCTATTTACGTAAAACTAAGGCTTTTTGATCTGATATTACGAGCTGGAACACCTCCATACGAAGCAAAATGCTAACGTTCAATTCTGACCGAAAACGACTTTGCATTCGATGGGGGCTTGTTTGGCGGCTCGAAAAGCATAAATCTTGCCCATTTACGTAAAACTAAGGCTTTTTCATCTCATATTACGAGCTGGAACACCGACAGCCGAAGCAAAACGCTAATTTTCGATTTCGATATAAAGCGACTTTGAATTCGATGGGGGCTTCTTCGGCGGCTCGATACGCATGAATCTTTCGTATTTACGTAGAACTAAGGCTTTTTTATCTCATTTTACGAACTGGCACACCTATAGTCGAAGCAATACGCAAATGTTCGATTTTGACATAAAGCGACTTTGTATTCAATAGGGGAGTGGTTGGAAACTCCAAACGCAAGAATCTTTCGGATTTACGTAAAACTAAGGCTTTTTGATCTCATATTACGAGCTAAAACACCTACAGCCGAAGCAAAACGCAAACGTTCGATTTCGATATATGGCGACTTTGCATTCGATAGGGGCTTGTTTGGCGGATCGAAACGCATGAATCTTGCGTATTTACGTAAAACTAAGGCTTTTTGATCTCATATTACGAGCTGGAACACCTACAGCCGAAGCAAAACGCTAATGTTCGATTCCGACCGAAACCGACTTTGCATTCGATAGGGGCTTGTTTGGCGGCTCGAAACGTATGAATCTTGCGTATTTACGTAAAACTAAGGCTTTTTGATCTCATATTACGAGCTGGAACACCTACAGCCTAAGCAAAACGCTAATGTTCGATTTCGATATAAAGCGACTTTGCATTCAATGGGGGGCGTGGTTGGAGGCTCGAAACGCATGAATCTTGCGTATTTACATGAAACTAAGGCTTTTTGATTTGTTATTACAAGCTGGAACACCCACAGCCGGAGCAAAACGCTAACGTTCGATTCCGACCGAAACCGACTTTGTATTCGATGGGGGCTTGTTTGACGGCTCGAAACGCACGAATCTTGCGTATTTACGTAAATTTAAGGCGTTTTGATCTCATATTACAAGCTGAAACACCTACAGCCGAAGCAAAACGCTAATGTTCGATTTCGCCATAAAGCGACTTTGCATTCGATGGGGGCTTGTTTGGCGGCTCGAAACGGATTAATCTTTTGTATTTACGTAAAACTAAGATTTTTTTATCTCATATTACGAGCTGGAACAGCTACAGCCGAAGCAGAACGCTAATGTTCGATTTCGGCATAAAGCGACTTTGCATTCGATGGGGGCTTGTTTGGCGGCTCGAAACGGATTAATCTTTTGTATTTACGTAAAACTAAGATTTTTTGATCTCATATTACGAGCTGGAACAGCTACAGCCGAAGCAAAACGCTAACGTCCGATTCCGACTGAAACCGACTTTGTATTCGATGGGGGCTTGTTTGACGGCTCGAAACGAACGAATCTTGCGTATTTACGTAAAATTAAGGCGTTTTGATCTCATATTACAAGCTGAAAGACCTACAGTCGAAGCAAAACGCTAATGTTCGATTTCGATATAAAGCGACTTTGCATTCGATGGGGGCGTGGTTGGAGGCTCGAAACGCATGAATCTTGCCTATTTACGTAAAACTAAGGCTTTTTGATCTCATATTACGAACTGGAACACCTACAGCCGAAGCAAAACGCTAATGTTCGATTTCGATATAAAGCGACTTTGCATTCAATGGGGGGCGTGGTTGGAGGCTCCAAACGCAAGAATCTTTCGGATTTACGTAAAACTAACGCTTTTTGATCTCATATTACGAGCTGAAACACCTACAGCCGAAGCAAAACGCTAACGTTCGATTTCGATATATAGCGACTTTGCATTCGATAGGGGCTTGTTTGGCCGCTCGAAACGCATGAATCTTACGTATTTACGTAAAACTAAGGCTTTTTGATCTCATATTACGAGCTGGAACACCTACAGCCGAAGCAAAACGCTAATGTTCGATTCCGACCGAAACCGACTTTGTATTCGATGCGGGCTTGTTTGACGGCTCGAAACGCACGAATCTTGCGTATTTACGTAAGATTAACGCGTTTTGATCTCATATTACAAGCTGAAACACCTACAGCCGAAGCAAAACGCTAATGTTCGATTTCGATATAAAGCGACTTTGCATTCAATGGGGGGCGTGGTTGGAGGCTCGAAACGCATGAATCTTGCGTATTTACATGAAACTAAGGCTTTTTGATTTGTTATTACAAGCTGGAACACCCACAGCCGGAGCAAAACGCTAACGTTCAATTCCGACCGAAACCGACTTTGTATTCGATGGGGGCTTGTTTGACGGCTCGAAACGCACGAATCTTGCGTATTTACGTAAATTTAAGGCGTTTTGATCTCATATTACAAGCTGAAACACCTACAGCCGAAGCAAAACGCTAATGTTCGATTTCGCCATAAAGCGACTTTGCATTCGATGGGGGCTTGTTTGGCGGCTCGAAACGGATTAATCTTTTGTATTTACGTAAAACTAAGATTTTTTTATCTCATATTACGAGCTGGAACAGCTACAGCCGAAGCAGAACGCTAATGTTCGATTTCGGCATAAAGCGACTTTGCATTCGATGGGGGCTTGTTTGGCGGCTCGAAACGGATTAATCTTTTGTATTTACGTAAAACTAAGATTTTTTGATCTCATATTACGAGCTGGAACAGCTACAGCCGAAGCAAAACGCTAACGTCCGATTCCGACTGAAACCGACTTTGTATTCGATGGGGGCTTGTTTGACGGCTCGAAACGAACGAATCTTGCGTATTTACGTAAAATTAAGGCGTTTTGATCTCATATTACAAGCTGAAAGACCTACAGTCGAAGCAAAACGCTAATGTTCGATTTCGATATAAAGCGACTTTGCATTCGATGGGGGCGTGGTTGGAGGCTCGAAACGCATGAATCTTGCCTATTTACGTAAAACTAAGGCTTTTTGATCTGATATTACGAGCTGGAACACCTCCAGACGAAGCAAAATGCTAACGTTCAATTCTGACCGAAAACGACTTTGCATTCGATGGGGGCTTGTTTGGCGGCTCGAAAAGCATAAATCTTGCCCATTTACGTAAAACTAAGGCTTTTTCATCTCATATTACGAGCTGGAACACCTACAGCCGAAGCAAAACCCTAATTTTCGATTTCGATATAAAGCGACTTTGGATTCGATGGGGGCTTCTTCGGTGGCTCGAAACGCATGAATCTTTCGTATTTACGTAGAACTAAGGCTTTTTGATCTCATTTTACGAACTGGCACACCTATAGTCGAAGCAATACGCAAATGTTCGATTTCGATATAAAGCGACTTTGTATTCAATAGGGGCGTGGTTGGAGACTCCAAACGCAAGAATCTTTCGGATTTACGTAAAACTAAGGCTTTTTGATCTCATATTACGAGCTGAAACACCTACAGCCGAAGCAAAACGCTAACGTTCGATTTCGATATATAGCGACTTTGCATTCGATAGGGGCTTGTTTGGCGGCTCGAAACGCATGAATCTTTCGTATTTATGTAAAACTAAGGCTTTTTGATCTCATATTACGAGCTGGAACACCTACAGCCGAAGCAAAACGCTAATGTTCGATTTCGATATAAAGCGACTTTGCATTCGATAGGGGCGTGGTTGGAGGCTCGAAACGCATGAATCTTGCGTATTTACGTTAAATTAAGGCTTTTTGATCTCATAATACGAGCTGAAACACCTACAGCCGAAGCAAAACGCTAATGTTCGATTTCAATATAAAACGACTTTGCATTCGATGGGGGGCGTGGTTGGATACTCGAAAGCAAGAAACTTGCGTATTTACGTGAAACTAAAGCTTTTTGATCTCATAGTACATGCTGGACAACCTACAGTCGAAGCAATACGCAAATGCTCGATTTCGATATAATTCGACTTTGCATTCGATGGGGGCTTGTTTGGCGGCTCGAAACGCATGAATCTTGCGTTTTTACGTAAAACTAAGGCTTTTTGATCTCATATTACGAGCTAAAACACCTACAGCCGAAGCAAAACGCTAACGTTCGATTTCGATATATAGCGACTTTGCATTCGATAGGGGCTTGTTTGGCGGCTCGAAACGTATGAATCTTGCGTATTTACGTAAAACTAAGGCTTTTTGATCTCATATTACGAGCTGGAACACCTACAGCCTAAGCAAAACGCTAATGTTCGATTTCGATATAAAGCGACTTTGCATTCGATGGGGGCGTGGTTGGAGGCTCAAAACGCATGAATCTTGCGTATTTACGTAAAATTAAGGCTTTTTGATCTCATATTACGAGCTGAAACACCTACAGCCGAAGCAAAACGCTAATGTTCGATTTCGATATAAAGCGACTTTGCATTCGATGGGGGGCGTGGTTGGATACTCGACACGCAAGAAACTTGCGTATTTACGTGAAACTAAAGCTTTTTGATCTCATAGTACGAGCTGGACAACCTACAGTCGAAGCAATACGCAAATGTTCGATTTCGATATAAAGCGACGTTGCATTCGATTGGGGCTTGTTTGGCGGCTCGAAACGCATGAATCTTGCATTTTTACGTAAAATTAAGGCTTTTTGATCTCATATTACGAGCTGAAACACCTACAGCCGAAGCAAAACCCTAATGTTCGATTTCGGCATAAAGCGACTTTGCATTCGATGGGGGCTTGTTTGGCGGCTCGAAACGGATAAATCTTTTGTATTTACGTAAAACTAAGATTTTTTGATTTCATATTACGAGCTGGAACAGCTACAGCCGAAGGAAAACGCTAATGTTCGATTTCGATATAAAGCGACTTTGCATTCGATGGGGGGCGTGGTTGGAGGCACGAAACGCATGAATCTTGCGTATTTACGTAAAACTAAGGCTTTTTGATATGTTATTACAAGCTGGAACACCCACAGCCGAAGCAAAACGCTAACGTTCGATTCCGACCGAAACCGACTTTGTATTCGATGGGGGCTTGTTTGACGGCTTGGAGGCTCCAAATGCAAGAATCTTTCGGATTTACGTAAAACTAAGGCTTTTTGATCTCATATTACGAGCTGAAACACCTACAGCCGAAGAGAAACGCTAACGTTCGATTTCGGTATATAGCGACTTTGCATTCGATAGGGGCGTGGTTGGAGGCTCGAAACGCATTAATCTTGCGTATTTACGTAAAATTAAGGCTTTTTGATCTCATATTACAAGCTGAAACACCTACAGCCGAAGCAAAACGCTAATGTTCGATTTCGATACAAAGCGACTTTGCATTCAATGGGGGGCGTGGTTGGAGGCTCGAAACGCATGAATCTTGCGTATTTACATGAAACTAAGGCTTTTTGATTTGTTATTACAAGCTGGAACACCCACAGCCGGAGCAAAACGCTAACGTTCGATTCCGACCGAAACCGACTTTGTATTCGATGGGGGCTTGTTTGACGGCTCGAAACGCACGAATCTTGCGTATTTACGTAAATTTAAGGCGTTTTGATCTCATATTACAAGCTGAAACACCTACAGCCGAAGCAAAACGCTAATGTTCGATTTCGCCATAAAGCGACTTTGCATTCGATGGGGGCTTGTTTGGCGACTCGAAACGGATTAATCTTTTGTATTTACGTAAAACTAAGATTTTTTGATCTCATATTACGAGCTGGAACAGCTACAGCCGAAGCAAAACGCTAATGTTCGATTTCGATATAAAGCGACTTTGTATTCGATAGGGGCGTGGTTGGAGGCTCCAAACGCAAGAATCTTTCGGATTTACGTAAAACTAAGGCTTTTTGATCTCATATTACGAGCTGAAACACCTACAGCCGAAGCAAAACGCTAACGTTCGATTTCGATATAAAGCGACTTTGCATTCGATCGGGGCTTGTTTGGCGGCTCGAAACGCATGAATCTTGCGTATTTACGTAAAACTAAGGCTTTTTTAACTCATATTACGAGCTGGAACACCTACAGCTGAAGCAAAACGCTAATTTTCGATTTCGATATGAAGCGACTTTGCCTTCGATGGGGGCGTGGTTAGAGGCTCGAAACGCATGAATCTTGCGTATTTACGTAAAATTAAGGCTTTTTGATTTCTTATTACGAGCTGAAACACCTACAGCCGAAGCAAAACGCTAACGTTCGATTCCGACCGAAACCGACGTTGTATTCGATGCGGGCTTGTTTGACGGCTCGAAAGGCACGAATCTTGCGTGTTTACGTAAGATTAACGCGTTTTGATCTCATATTACAAGCTGAAACACCTACAGCCGAAGCAAAACGCTAATGTTCGATTTCGATATAAAGCGACTTTGCATTCAATGGGGGGCGTGGTTGGAGGCTCGAAACGCATGAATCTTGCGTATTTACATGAAACTAAAGCTTTTTGATTTGTTATTACAAGCTGGAACACCCACAGCCGGAGCAAAACGATAACGTTCGATTCCGACCGAAACCGACTTTGTATTCGATGGGGGCTTGTTTGGCGGCTCGAAACGGATAAATCTTTTGTATTTACGTAAAACTAAGATTTTTTGATTTCATATTACGAGCTGGAACAGCTACAGCCGAAGGAAAACGCTAATGTTCGATTTCGATATAAAGCGACTTTGCATTCGATGGGGGCGTGGTTGGAGGCTCGAAACGCATGAATCTTGCCTATTTACGTAAAACTAAGGCTTTTTGATCTGATATTACGAGCTGGAACACCTCCAGACGAAGCAAAATGCTAACGTTCAATTCTGACCGAAAACGACTTTGCATTCGATGGGGGCTTGTTTGGCGGTTCGAAAAGCATAAATCTTGCCCATTTACGTAAAACTAAGGCTTTTTCATCTCATATTACGAGCTGGAACACCGACAGCCGAAGCAAAATGCTAATGTTCGATTTCGATATAAAGCGACTTTGTATTCGATAGGGGCGTCGTTGGAGGCTCCAAACGCAAGAATCTTTCGGATTTACGTAAAACTAAGGCTTTTTGATCTCATATTACGAGCTGAAACACCTACAGCCGAAGCAAAACGCTAACGTTCGATTTCGATATAAAGCGACTTTGCATTCGATCGGGGCTTGTTTGGCGGCTCGAAACGCATGAATCTTGCGTATTTACGTAAAACTAAGGCTTTTTGATCTCATATTACGAGCTGGAACACCTACATCTGAAGCAAAACGCTAATGTTCGATTTCGATATGAAGCGACTTTGCATTCGATCGGGGCTTGTTTGGCGGCTCGAAACGCATGAATCTTGCGTATTTACGTAAAACTAAGGCTTTTTGATCTCATATTACGAGCTGGAACACCTACATCTGAAGCAAAACGCTAATGTTCGATTTCGATATGAAGCGACTTTGCCTTCGATGGGGGCGTGGTTGGAGGCTCGAAACGCATGAATCTTGCGTATTTACGTAAAATTAAGGCTTTTTGATTTCTTATTACAAGCTGGAACACCCACAGCCGGAGCAAAACGCTAACGTTCGATTCCGACCGAAACCGACTTAGTATTCGATGGGGGCTTGTTTGACGGCTCGAAACGCACGAATCTTGCGTATTTACGTAAAACTAAGGCTTTTTGATCTCATATTACGAGCTGGAACACCGACAGCCGAAGCAAAACGCTAATTTTCGATTTCGATATAAAGCGACTTTGGATTCGATGGGGGCTTCTTCGGCGGCTCGAAACGCATGAATCTTTCGTATTTACGTAGAACTAAGGCTTTTTGATCTCATTTTACGAACTGGCACACCTATAGTCGAAGCAATACGCAAATGTTCGATTTTGACATAAAGCGACTTTGTATTCAATAGGGGCGTGGTTGGAAACTCCAAACGCAAGAATCTTTCGGATTTACGTAAAACAAAGGCTTTTTGATCTCATATTACGAGCTGAAACACCTACAGCCGAAGCAAAACGCAAACGTTCGATTTCGATATATAGCGACTTTGCATTCGATAGGGGCTTGTTTGGCGGCTCGAAACGCATGAATCTTACGTATTTACGTAAAACTAAGGCTTTTTGATCTCATATTACGAGCTGGAACACCTACAGCCTAAGCAAAACGCTAATGTTCGATTTCGATATAAAGCGACTTTGCATTCGATGGGGGCGTGGTTGGAGGCTCAAAACGCATGAATCTTGCGTATTTACGTAAAATTAAGGCTTTTTGATCTCATATTACGAGCTGAAACACCTACAGCCGAAGCAAAACGCTAATGTTCGATTTCGATATAAAGCGACTTTGCATTCGATGGGGGGCGTGGTTGGATACTCGACACGCAAGAAACTTGCGTATTCACGTGAAACTAAAGCTTTTTGATCTCATAGTACGAGCTGGACAACCTACAGTCGAAGCAATACGCAAATGTTCGATTTCGATATAAAGCGACGTTGCATTCGATTGGGGCTTGTTTGGCGGCTCGAAACGCATGAATCTTGCATTTTTACGTAAAATTAAGGCTTTTTGATCTCATATTACGAGCTGAAACACCTACAGCCGAAGCAAAACCCTAATGTTCGATTTCGGCATAAAGCGACTTTGCATTCGATGGGGGCTTGTTTGGCGGCTCGAAACGGATAAATCTTTTGTATTTACGTAAAACTAAGATTTTTTGATCTCATATTACGAGCTGGAACAGCTACAGCCGAAGGAAAACGCTAATGTTCGATTTCGATATAAAGCGACTTTGCATTCGATGGGGGGCGTGGTTGGAGGCACGAAACGCATGAATCTTGCGTATTTACGTAAAACTAAGGCTTTTTGATATGTTATTACAAGCTGGAACACCCACAGCCGAAGCAAAACGCTAACGTTCGATTCCGACCGAAACCGACTTTGTATTCGATGGGGGCTTGTTTGACGGCTTGGAGGCTCCAAATGCAAGAATCTTTCGGATTTACGTAAAACTAAGGCTTTTTGATCTCATATTACGAGCTGAAACACCTACAGCCGAAGAGAAACGCTAACGTTCGATTTCGGTATATAGCGACTTTGCATTCTATAGGGGCGTGGTTGGAGGCTCGAAACGCATTAATCTTGCGTATTTACGTAAAATTAAGGCTTTTTGATCTCATATTACAAGCTGAAACACCTACAGCCGAAGCAAAACGCTAATGTTCGATTTCGATATAAAGCGACTTTGCATTCAATGGGGGGCGTGGTTGGAGGCTCGAAACGCATGAATCTTGCGTATTTACATGAAACTAAGGCTTTTTGATTTGTTATTACAAGCTGGAACACCCACAGCCGGAGCAAAACGCTAACGTTCGATTCCGACCGAAACCGACTTTGTATTCGATGGGGGCTTGTTTGACGGCTCGAAACGCACGAATCTTGCGTATTTACGTAAATTTAAGGCGTTTTGATCTCATATTACAAGCTGAAACACCTACAGCCGAAGCAAAACGCTAATGTTCGATTTCGCCATAAAGCGACTTTGCATTCGATGGGGGCTTGTTTGGCGGCTCGAAACGGATTAATCTTTTGTATTTACGTAAAACTAAGATTTTTTGATCTCATATTACGAGCTGGAACAGCTACAGCCGAAGCAAAACGCTAATGTTCGATTTCGGCATAAAGCGACTTTGCATTCGATGGGGGCTTGTTTGGCGGCTCGAAACGGATTAATCATTTGTATTTACGTAAAACTAAGATTTTTTGATCTCATATTACGAGCTGGAACAGCTACAGCCGAAGCAAAACGCTAACGTCCGATTCCGACTGAAACCGACTTTGTATTCGATGGGGGCTTGTTTGACGGCTCGAAACGAACGAATCTTGCGTATTTACGTAAAATTAAGGCGTTTTGATCTCATATTACAAGCTGAAAGACCTACAGTCGAAGCAAAACGCTAATGTTCGATTTCGATATAAAGCGACTTTGCATTCGATGGGGGCGTGGTTGGATACTTGAAACGCAAGAAACTTGCGTATTTACGTGAAACTAAAGCTTTTTGATCTGATATTACGAGCTGGAACACCTCCAGACGAAGCAAAATGCTAACGTTCAATTCTGACCGAAAACGACTTTGCATTCGATGGGGGCTTGTTTGGCGGTTCGAAAAGCATAAATCTTGCCCATTTACGTAAAACTAAGGCTTTTTCATCTCATATTACGAGCTGGAACACCGACAGCCGAAGCAAAACGCTAATTTTCGATTTCGATGTAAAGCGACTTTGGATTCGATGGGGGCTTCTTCGGCGGCTCGAAACGCATGACTCTTTCGTATTTACGTAGAACTAAGGCTTTTTGATCTCATTTTACGAACTGGCACACCTATAGTCGAAGCAATACGCAAATGTTCGATTTTGACATAAAGCGACTTTGTATTCAATAGGGGCGTGGTTGGAGACTCCAAACGCAAGAATCTTTCGGATTTACGTAAAACTAAGGCTTTTTGATCTCATATTACGAGCTGAAACACCTACAGCCGAAGCAAAATGCTAATGTTCGATTTCGATATAAAGCGACTTTGTATTCGATAGGGGCGTCGTTGGAGGCTCCAAACGCAAGAATCTTTCGGATTTACGTAAAACTAAGGCTTTTTGATCTCATATTACGAGCTGAAACACCTACAGCCGAAGCAAAACGCTAACGTTCGATTTCGATATAAAGCGACTTTGCATTCGATCGGGGCTTGTTTGGCGGCTCGAAACGCATGAATCTTGCGTATTTACGTAAAACTAAGGCTTTTTGATCTCATATTACGAGCTGGAACACCTACATCTGAAGCAAAACGCTAATGTTCGATTTCGATATGAAGCGACTTTGCCTTCGATGGGGGCGTGGTTGGAGGCTCGAAACGCATGAATCTTGCGTATTTACGTAAAATTAAGGCTTTTTGATTTCTTATTACGAGCTGAAACACCTACAGCCGAAGCAAAACGCTAACGTTCGATTCCGACCGAAACCGACTTTGTATTCGATGCGGGCTTGTTTGACGGCTCGAAACGCACGAATCTTGCGTATTTACGTAAGATTAAGGCGTTTTGATCTCATATTACAAGCTGAAACACCTACAGCCGAAGCAAAACGCTAATGTTCGATTTCGATATAAAGCGACTTTGCATTCAATGGGGGGCGTGGTTGGAGGCTCGAAACGCATGAATCTTGCGTATTTACATGAAACTAAGGCTTTTTGATTTGTTATTACAAGCTGGAACACCCACAGCCGGAGCAAAACGCTAACGTTCGATTTCGATATAAAGCGACTTTGCATTCGATCGGGGCTTGTTTGGCGGCTCGAAACGCATGAATCTTGCGTATTTACGTAAAACTAAGGCTTTTTGATCTCATATTACGAGCTGGAACACCTACATCTGAAGCAAAACGCTAATGTTCGATTTCGATATGAAGCGACTTTGCCTTCGATGGGGGCGTGGTTGGAGGCTCGAAACGCATGAATCTTGCGTATTTACGTAAAATTAAGGCTTTTTGATTTCTTATTACAAGCTGGAACACCCACAGCCGGAGCAAAACGCTAACGTTCGATTCCGACCGAAACCGACTTAGTATTCGATGGGGGCTTGTTTGACGGCTCGAAACGCACGAATCTTGCGTATTTACGTAAATTTAAGGCGTTTTGATCTCATATTACAAGCTGAAACACCTACAGCCGAAGCAAAACGCTAATGTTCGATTTCGCCATAAAGCGACTTTGCATTCGATGGGGGCTTGTTTGGCGGCTCGAAACGGATTAATCTTTTGTATTTACGTAAAACTAAGATTTTTTGATCTCATATTACGAGCTGGAACAGCTACAGCCGAAGCAAAACGCTAATGTTCGATTTCGGCATAAAGCGACTTTGCATTCGATGGGGGCTTGTTTGGCGGCTCGAAACGCATGAATCTTGCGTATTTACGTAAAACTAAGGCTTTTTGATCTCATATTACGAGCTGGAACACCGACAGCCGAAGCAAAACGCTAATTTTCGATTTCGATATAAAGCGACTTTGGATTCGATGGGGGCTTCTTCGGCGGCTCGAAACGCATGAATCTTTCGTATTTACGTAGAACTAAGGCTTTTTGATCTCATTTTACGAACTGGCATACCTATAGTCGAAGCAATACGCAAATGTTCGATTTTGACATAAAGCGACTTTGTATTCAATAGGGGCGTGGTTGGAAACTCCAAACGCAAGAATCTTTCGGATTTACGTAAAACAAAGGCTTTTTGATCTCATATTACGAGCTGAAACACCTACAGCCGAAGCAAAACGCAAACGTTCGATTTCGATATATAGCGACTTTGCATTCGATAGGGGCTTGTTTGGCGGCTCGAAACGCATGAATCTTACGTATTTACGTAAAACTAAGGCTTTTTGATCTCATATTACGAGCTGGAACACCTACAGCCTAAGCAAAACGCTAATGTTCGATTTCGATATAAAGCGACTTTGCATTCGATGGGGGCGTGGTTGGAGGCTCAAAACGCATGAATCTTGCGTATTTACGTAAAATTAAGGCTTTTTGATCTCATATTACGAGCTGAAACACCTACAGCCGAAGCAAAACGCTAATGTTCGATTTCGATATAAAGCGACTTTGCATTCGATGGGGGGCGTGGTTGGATACTCGACACGCAAGAAACTTGCGTATTCACGTGAAACTAAAGCTTTTTGATCTCATAGTACGAGCTGGACAACCTACAGTCGAAGCAATACGCAAATGTTCGATTTCGATATAAAGCGACGTTGCATTCGATTGGGGCTTGTTTGGCGGCTCGAAACGCATGAATCTTGCATTTTTACGTAAAATTAAGGCTTTTTGATCTCATATTACGAGCTGAAACACCTACAGCCGAAGCAAAACCCTAATGTTCGATTTCGGCATAAAGCGACTTTGCATTCGATGGGGGCTTGTTTGGCGGCTCGAAACGGATAAATCTTTTGTATTTACGTAAAACTAAGATTTTTTGATCTCATATTACGAGCTGGAACAGCTACAGCCGAAGGAAAACGCTAATGTTCGATTTCGATATAAAGCGACTTTGCATTCGATGGGGGGCGTGGTTGGAGGCACGAAACGCATGAATCTTGCGTATTTACGTAAAACTAAGGCTTTTTGATATGTTATTACAAGCTGGAACACCCACAGCCGAAGCAAAACGCTAACGTTCGATTCCGACCGAAACCGACTTTGTATTCGATGGGGGCTTGTTTGACGGCTTGGAGGCTCCAAATGCAAGAATCTTTCGGATTTACGTAAAACTAAGGCTTTTTGATCTCATATTACGAGCTGAAACACCTACAGCCGAAGAGAAACGCTAACGTTCGATTTCGGTATATAGCGACTTTGCATTCGATAGGGGCGTGGTTGGAGGCTCGAAACGCATTAATCTTGCGTATTTACGTAAAATTAAGGCTTTTTGATCTCATATTACAAGCTGAAACACCTACAGCCGAAGCAAAACGCTAATGTTCGATTTCGATATAAAGCGACTTTGCATTCAATGGGGGGCGTGGTTGGAGGCTCGAAACGCATGAATCTTGCGTATTTACATGAAACTAAGGCTTTTTGATTTGTTATTACAAGCTGGAACACCCACAGCCGGAGCAAAACGCTAACGTTCGATTCCGACCGAAACCGACTTTGTATTCGATGGGGGCTTGTTTGACGGCTCGAAACGCACGAATCTTGCGTATTTACGTAAATTTAAGGCGTTTTGATCTCATATTACAAGCTGAAACACCTACAGCCGAAGCAAAACGCTAATGTTCGATTTCGCCATAAAGCGACTTTGCATTCGATGGGGGCTTGTTTGGCGGCTCGAAACGGATTAATCTTTTGTATTTACGTAAAACTAAGATTTTTTGATCTCATATTACGAGCTGGAACAGCTACAGCCGAAGCAAAACGCTAATGTTCGATTTCGGCATAAAGCGACTTTGCATTCGATGGGGGCTTGTTTGGCGGCTCGAAACGGATTAATCATTTGTATTTACGTAAAACTAAGATTTTTTGATCTCATATTACGAGCTGGAACAGCTACAGCCGAAGCAAAACGCTAACGTCCGATTCCGACTGAAACCGACTTTGTATTCGATGGGGGCTTGTTTGACGGCTCGAAACGAACGAATCTTGCGTATTTACGTAAAATTAAGGCGTTTTGATCTCATATTACAAGCTGAAAGACCTACAGTCGAAGCAAAACGCTAATGTTCGATTTCGATATAAAGCGACTTTGCATTCGATGGGGGCGTGGTTGGATACTTGAAACGCAAGAAACTTGCGTATTTACGTGAAACTAAAGCTTTTTGATCTGATATTACGAGCTGGAACACCTCCAGACGAAGCAAAATGCTAACGTTCAATTCTGACCGAAAACGACTTTGCATTCGATGGGGGCTTGTTTGGCGGTTCGAAAAGCATAAATCTTGCCCATTTACGTAAAACTAAGGCTTTTTCATCTCATATTACGAGCTGGAACACCGACAGCCGAAGCAAAACGCTAATTTTCGATTTCGATGTAAAGCGACTTTGGATTCGATGGGGGCTTCTTCGGCGGCTCGAAACGCATGACTCTTTCGTATTTACGTAGAACTAAGGCTTTTTGATCTCATTTTACGAACTGGCACACCTATAGTCGAAGCAATACGCAAATGTTCGATTTTGACATAAAGCGACTTTGTATTCAATAGGGGCGTGGTTGGAGACTCCAAACGCAAGAATCTTTCGGATTTACGTAAAACTAAGGCTTTTTGATCTCATATTACGAGCTGAAACACCTACAGCCGAAGCAAAATGCTAATGTTCGATTTCGATATAAAGCGACTTTGTATTCGATAGGGGCGTCGTTGGAGGCTCCAAACGCAAGAATCTTTCGGATTTACGTAAAACTAAGGCTTTTTGATCTCATATTACGAGCTGAAACACCTACAGCCGAAGCAAAACGCTAACGTTCGATTTCGATATAAAGCGACTTTGCATTCGATCGGGGCTTGTTTGGCGGCTCGAAACGCATGAATCTTGCGTATTTACGTAAAACTAAGGCTTTTTGATCTCATATTACGAGCTGGAACACCTACATCTGAAGCAAAACGCTAATGTTCGATTTCGATATAAAGCGACTTTGCATTCAATGGGGGGCGTGGTTGGAGGCTCGAAACGCATGAATCTTGCGTATTTACATGAAACTAAGGCTTTTTGATTTGTTATTACAAGCTGGAACACCCACAGCCGGAGCAAAACGCTAACGTTCGATTCCGACCGAAACCGACTTTGTATTCGATGGGGGCTTGTTTGACGGCTCGAAACGCACGAATCTTGCGTATTTACGTAAATTTAAGGCGTTTTGATCTCATATTACAAGCTGAAACACCTACAGCCGAAGCAAAACGCTAATGTTCGATTTCGCCATAAAGCGACTTTGCATTCGATGGGGGCTTGTTTGGCGGCTCGAAACGGATTAATCTTTTGTATTTACGTAAAACTAAGATTTTTTGATCTCATATTACGAGCTGGAACAGCTACAGCCGAAGCAAAACGCTAATGTTCGATTTCGGCATAAAGCGACTTTGCATTCGATGGGGTCTTGTTTGGCGGCTCGAAACGCATGAATCTTGCGTATTTACGTAAAACTAAGGCTTTTTGATCTCATATTACGAGCTGGAACACCGACAGCCGAAGCAAAACGCTAATTTTCGATTTCGATATAAAGCGACTTTGGATTCGATGGGGGCTTCTTCGGCGGCTCGAAACGCATGAATCTTTCGTATTTACGTAGAACTAAGGCTTTTTGATCTCATTTTACGAACTGGCACACCTATAGTCGAAGCAATACGCAAATGTTCGATTTTGACATAAAGCGACTTTGTATTCAATAGGGACGTGGTTGGAAACTCCAAACGCAAGAATCTTTCGGATTTACGTAAAACTAAGGCTTTTTGATCTCATATTACGAGCTGAAACACCTACAGCCGAAGCAAAATGCTAATGTTCGATTTCGATATAAAGCGACTTTGTATTCGATAGGGGCGTCGTTGGAGGCTCCAAACGCAAGAATCTTTCGGATTTACGTAAAACTAAGGCTTTTTGATCTCATATTACGAGCTGAAACACCTACAGCCGAAGCAAAACGCTAACGTTCGATTTCGATATAAAGCGACTTTGCATTCGATCGGGGCTTGTTTGGCGGCTCGAAACGCATGAATCTTGCGTATTTACGTAAAACTAAGGCTTTTTGATCTCATATTACGAGCTGGAACACCTACATCTGAAGCAAAACGCTAATGTTCGATTTCGATATAAAGCGACTTTGCATTCGATGGGGGGCGTGGTTGGATACTCGACACGCAAGAAACTTGCGTATTCACGTGAAACTAAAGCTTTTTGATCTCATAGTACGAGCTGGACAACCTACAGTCGAAGCAATACGCAAATGTTCGATTTCGATATAAAGCGACGTTGCATTCGATCGGGGCTTGTTTGGCGGCTCGAAACGCATGAATCTTGCGTATTTACGTAAAACTAAGGCTTTTTGATCTCATATTACGAGCTGGAACACCTACATCTGAAGCAAAACGCTAATGTTCGATTTCGATATAAAGCGACTTTGCATTCGATGGGGGCGTGGTTGGAGGCTCGAAACGCATGAATCTTGCCTATTTACGTAAAACTAAGGCTTTTTGATCTGATATTACGAGCTGGAACACCTCCAGACGAAGCAAAATGCTAACGTTCAATTCTGACCGAAAACGACTTTGCATTCGATGGGGGCTTGTTTGGCGGCTCGAAAAGCATAAATCTTGCCCATTTACGTAAAACTAAGGCTTTTTCATCTCATATTACGAGCTGGAACACCGACAGCCGAAGCAAAACGCTAATTTTCGATTTCGATATAAAGCGACTTTGGATTCGATGGGGGCTTCTTCGGCGGCTCGAAACGCATGAATCTTTCGTATTTACGTAGAACTAAGGCTTTTTGATCTCATTTTACGAACTGGCACACCTATAGTCGAAGCAATACGCAAATGTTCGATTTTGACATAAAGCGACTTTGTATTCAATAGGGGCGTGGTTGGAGACTCCAAACGCAAGAATCTTTCAGATTTACGTAAAACTAAGGCTTTTTGATCTCATATTACGAGCTGAAACACCTACAGCCGAAGCAAAATGCTAATGTTCGATTTCGATATAAAGCGACTTTGTATTCGATAGGGGCGTCGTTGGAGGCTCCAAACGCAAGAATCTTTCGGATTTACGTAAAACTAAGGCTTTTTGATCTCATATTACGAGCTGAAACACCTACAGCCGAAGCAAAACGCTAACGTTCGATTTCGATATAAAGCGACTTTGCATTCGATCGGGGCTTGTTTGGCGGCTCGAAACGCATGAATCTTGCGTATTTACGTAAAACTAAGGCTTTTTAATCTCATATTACGAGCTGGAACACCTACATCTGAAGCAAAACGCTAATGTTCGATTTCGATATGAAGCGACTTTGCCTTCGATGGGGGCGTGGTTGGAGGCTCGAAACGCATGAATCTTGCGTATTTACGTAAAATTAAGGCTTTTTGATTTCTTATTACGAGCTGAAACACCTACAGCCGAAGCAAAACGCTAACGTTCGATTCCGACCGAAACCGACTTTGTATTCGATGCGGGCTTGTTTGACGGCTCGAAACGCACGAATCTTGCGTATTTACGTAAGATTAAGGCGTTTTGATCTCATATTACAAGCTGAAACACCTACAGCCGAAGCAAAACGCTAATGTTCGATTTCGATATAAAGCGACTTTGCATTCAATGGGGGGCGTGGTTGGAGGCTCGAAACGCATGAATCTTGCGTATTTACATGAAACTAAGGCTTTTTGATTTGTTATTACAAGCTGGAACACCCACAGCCGGAGCAAAACGCTAACGTTCGATTCCGACCGAAACCGACTTTGTATTCGATGGGGGCTTGTTTGACGGCTCGAAACGCACGAATCTTGCGTATTTATTTAAATTGAAGGCGTTTTGATCTCATATTACAAGCTGAAACACCTACAGCCGAAGCAAAACGCTAATGTTCGATTTCGCCATAAAGCGACTTTGCATTCGATGGGGGCTTGTTTGGCGGCTCGAAACGGATTAATCTTTTGTATTTACGTAAAACTAAGATTTTTTGATCTCATATTACGAGCTGGAACAGCTACAGCCGAAGCAAAACGCTAATGTTCGATTTCGGCATAAAGCGACTTTGCATTCGATGGGGGCTTGTTTGGCGGCTCGAAACGGATTAATCGTTTGTATTTACGTAAAACTAAGATTTTTTGATCTCATATTACGAGCTGGAACAGCTACAGCCGAAGCAAAACGCTAACGTCCGATTCCGACTGAAACCGACTTTGTATTCGATGGGGGCTTGTTTGACGGCTCGAAACGAACGAATCTTGCGTATTTACGTAAAATTAAGGCGTTTTGATCTCATATTACAAGCTGAAAGACCTACAGTCGAAGCAAAACGCTAATGTTCGATTTCGATATAAAGCGACTTTGCATTCGATGGGGGCGTGGTTGGATACTTGAAACGCAAGAAACTTGCGTATTTACGTGAAACTAAAGCTTTTTGATCTGATATTACGAGCTGGAACACCTCCAGACGAAGCAAAATGCTAACGTTCAATTCTGACCGAAAACGACTTTGCATTCGATGGGGGCTTGTTTGGCGGTTCGAAAAGCATAAATCTTGCCCATTTACGTAAAACTAAGGCTTTTTCATCTCATATTACGAGCTGGAACACCGACAGCCGAAGCAAAACGCTAATTTTCGATTTCGATGTAAAGCGACTTTGGATTCGATGGGGGCTTCTTCGGCGGCTCGAAACGCATGACTCTTTCGTATTTACGTAGAACTAAGGCTTTTTGATCTCATTTTACGAACTGGCACACCTATAGTCGAAGCAATACGCAAATGTTCGATTTTGACATAAAGCGACTTTGTATTCAATAGGGGCGTGGTTGGAGACTCCAAACGCAAGAATCTTTCGGATTTACGTAAAACTAAGGCTTTTTGATCTCATATTACGAGCTGAAACACCTACAGCCGAAGCAAAATGCTAATGTTCGATTTCGATATAAAGCGACTTTGTATTCGATAGGGGCGTCGTTGGAGGCTCCAAACGCAAGAATCTTTCGGATTTACGTAAAACTAAGGCTTTTTGATCTCATATTACGAGCTGGAACACCTACATCTGAAGCAAAACGCTAATGTTCGATTTCGATATGAAGCGACTTTGCCTTCGATGGGGGCGTGGTTGGAGGCTCGAAACGCATGAATCTTGCGTATTTACGTAAAATTAAGGCTTTTTGATTTCTTATTACGAGCTGAAACACCTACAGCCGAAGCAAAACGCTAACGTTCGATTCCGACCGAAACCGACTTTGTATTCGATGCGGGCTTGTTTGACGGCTCGAAACGCACGAATCTTGCGTATTTACGTAAGATTAAGGCGTTTTGATCTCATATTACAAGCTGAAACACCTACAGCCGAAGCAAAACGCTAATGTTCGATTTCGATAGAAAGCGACTTTGCATTCAATGGGGGGCGTGGTTGGAGGCTCGAAACGCATGAATCTTGCGTATTTACATGAAACTAAGGCTTTTTGATTTGTTATTACAAGCTGGAACACCCACAGCCGGAGCAAAACGCTAACGTTCGATTCCGACCGAAACGGACTTAGTATTCGATGGGGGCTTGTTTGACGGCTCGAAACGCACGAATCTTGCGTATTTACGTAAATTTAAGGCGTTTTGATCTCATACTACAAGCTGAAACACCTACAGCCGAAGCAAAACGCTAATGTTCGATTTCGCCATAAAGCGACTTTGCATTCGATGGGGGCTTGTTTGGCGGCTCGAAACGGTTTAATCTTTTGTATTTACGTAAAACTAAGATTTTTTGATCTCATATTACGAGCTGGAACAGCTACAGCCGAAGCAAAACGCTAATGTTCGATTTCGGCATAAAGCGACTTTGCATTCGATGGGGGCTTGTTTGGCGGCTCGAAACGGATTAATCTTTTGTATTTACGTAAAACTAAGATTTTTTGATCTCATATTACGAGCTGGAACAGCTACAGCCGAAGCAAAACGCTAACGTTCGATTCCGACTGAAACCGACTTTGTATTCGATGGGGGCTTGTTTGACGGCTCGAAACGAACGAATCTTGCGTATTTACGTAAAATTAAGGCGTTTTGATCTCATATTACAAGCTGAAAGACCTACAGTCGAAGCAAAACGCTAATGTTCGATTTCGATATAAAGCGACTTTGCATTCGATGGGGGCGTGGTTGGATACTTGAAACGCAAGAAACTTGCGTATTTACGTGAAACTAAAGCTTTTTGATCTCATAGTACGAGCTGGACAACCTACAGTCGAAGCAATACGCAAATGTTCGATTTCGATATAAAGCGACTTTGCATTCGATGGGGGCGTGGTTGGAGGCTCGAAACGCATGAATCTTGCCTATTTACGTAAAACTAAGGCTTTTTGATCTGATATTACGAGCTGGAACACCTCCAGACGAAGCAAAATGCTAACGTTCAATTCTGACCGAAAACGACTTTGCATTCGATGGGGGCTTGTTTGGCGGCTCGAAAAGCATAAATCTTGCCCATTTACGTAAAACTAAGGCTTTTTCATCTCATATTACGAGCTGGAACACCGACAGCCGAAGCAAAACGCTAATTTTCGATTTCGATATAAAGCGACTTTGGATTCGATGGGGGCTTCTTCGGCGGCTCGAAACGCATGAATCTTTCGTATTTACGTAGAACTAAGGCTTTTTGATCTCATTTTACGAACTGGCACACCTATAGTCGAAGCAATACGCAAATGTTCGATTTTGACATAAAGCGACTTTGTATTCAATAGGGGCGTGGTTGGAGACTCCAAACGCAAGAATCTTTCGGATTTACGTAAAACTAAGGCTTTTTGATCTCATATTACGAGCTGAAACACCTACAGCCGAAGCAAAATGCTAATGTTCGATTTCGATATAAAGCGACTTTGTATTCGATAGGGGCGTCGTTGGAGGCTCCAAACGCAAGAATCTTTCGGATTTACGTAAAACTAAGGCTTTTTGATCTCATATTACGAGCTGAAACACCTACAGCCGAAGCAAAAAGCTAACGTTCGATTTCGATATAAAGCGACTTTGCATTCGATCGGGGCTTGTTTGGCGGCTCGAAACGCATGAATCTTGCGTATTTACGTAAAACTAAGGCTTTTTGATCTCATATTACGAGCTGGAACACCTACATCTGAAGCAAAACGCTAATGTTCGATTTCGATATGAAGCGACTTTGCCTTCGATGGGGGCGTGGTTGGAGGCTCGAAACGCATGAATCTTGCGTATTTACGTAAAATTAAGGCTTTTTGATTTCTTATTACGAGCTGAAACACCTACAGCCGAAGCAAAACGCTGTTATATCCGCAGAAACTCAGTTAGCTACTCTGGGTTTTGCGGGAGAGCCGTTAGCTCTTATGATTCGGGATTTATCCAGTTAAGGGTTAGAACCCAAGAGAATTATAATCGCACGATTTACTATTTATTATAGTTTATTAGAGAAATCTTCCAAATAGTTTATTACAACAATGTTCATTAAAGTTTATTACAGAAATCTTCCAAATTAGAGTTTATTACCAATCGTATCGAGTACACCTTGTACAGTGGTCTTCCCGTGGAAGAACTTGTCCGAACTAGTAGTATCACTTACTACCGAATTGCGTGCCCTTGCACAAGTAATTGTTACGTGAATCGTAATGTAACTAACAAAACGTAACCAACAAAACGTAACAAGCAAAGCGTAACCAACCGTACAGAATCAGGAGTTCCGAAGAGACTAGTGGGTGCCTGCTCTCGGTTCCCTATATATGGATGGAAGAGCAGGCACGTCAGCTTAATTTTAGTCGATGTCAGATATTTCGTCAGATTGCTAATTGTTTAAACAATTCTCGTTTCCGGGTAGAATACAATATCGTCAATAATTTCCCAATAGCTGACTCAGCAAATCCTGAGCTGATGCGTTACTTGCCGAGTCGCTCGCGATTGCCTAAATGCTGCGTTAGGTGTCAAGTTACACGCGTTTGCCTAACTGCTGACTCGACTGTACGGTGGATTTCGTTATTATTTCGCAACGACGCGCGGTCGTTGCCTGCAGCTGCATACCTCGATTCCGGTGCAATGACCTTGCCTTAATAATCGAGGTATTGAAATATCCGGGGTACAACATCCCTCCCCCCTAAAAAGAAAAGAAATCTGATTTCTTTCGCTCGACTCCGGCGAGCTTTATTTTTTACGACTCTTGTACCCCGTGCATTGCTCATCTATTATCTATTAGTGTGCCGGTTTACCGGTTAATTAAGTTTTACACACAATTCTACAACAAAATTTAGCACGATTACTTCAGGCGAAGTCTCAAACATGTGCCTATTTGCGGCATTTATTCTTGCCCTTGCGGTGGTTGCACCACCCGATTTCTGCGTCTGGCCGTTTCCTTCCGGCTGAATCTATGTCGCCTGTTATCGCCGTTAATGCTGTGTCGAGCTCGTCGATCCATCGAACTCCTTGCATATTTCCTGAAGCGAGTTTTCTTCCTCCTGTGTGACGCGTGAAACGTCCATGCCCTGACTTAACGTTTCGATTCCGCATTTATTTGGCGAGTCAGGACGACGAGTACTGTGTGCAGCTCTTCTGTTGACGCTTGCTCCTCGAGTGTGACTGTGGGTCGGTTGATGACCCGAAGCATGCCTTGATCTTGATTTTATGTCACAGCACGGCTGTTACCTTTCCGACAATAAATTTCTTCCCCCGGAAATTTTCGAAAGTAACCCTTTTTCCGTGTATTATGCGAATTTCAGTATATATATTTTTTTTTTTCCTCTTTTTTCCTTTGCTGTGAAGCCTTATCGAATCCAGTGACCGTTCCAATTTTTTTTTTTTCCGACCCTTCTACGTGGGTACGTCGACGGTACACTTGTACCAAGGCGTGTTTCCCTCGGTGCCGTTGTTCTCTTGCCGTTGCCAGGCTCTCGTTCGTCGATCCTGGCGGCGTCTGATTCTTCGCAGATCCTTGCGATGGCGGTATTCCCTCTTCACATGTGTGTTTGCCGAATTCTCAATTTGTTTTCCAGCCGCTCGGGCTCTTCGTCGATTCTCAGATTGACGGGGTTTTCCCAGCCGTACCGGCTCTTCGCCAATTCGTGGATTGACGGATTTCACTTCGACATCTCGGTGTCGCTCGTCAACTCTCAAGTTGGCGGCTCTCTCTTCATCGCCGATCCCCTGGATGGCGGATACTTCGTTAGCAGCTCTGTGCTCTTCGTCGATCTTCCTGATGACGGATTCCTCTTCATCGCCGATCCTCGGGATGGCGGATACTTTGTCAGCAGCTCCGTGCTCTTCGTCGATCTTCCTGATGACGGATTCCTCTTCGTCCCCGATCCTCGGGATGGCGGATACTTTTTTAGCAGCTCTGTGCTCTTCGTCGATCTTCCTGATGACGGATTCCTCTTCGTCCCCGATCCTCGGGATGGCGTATATTTCGTCAGCAGCTCTGTGCTCTTCGTCGATCTTCCTGATGACGGATTCCTCTTCGTCCCCGATCCTCGGGATGGCGTATATTTCGTCAGCAGCTCTGTGCTCTTCGTCGATCTTCCTGATGACGGATTCCTCTTCGTCGCCAATCCTCTGGATTTCTTTCGGTTTGGATACTTCCAAAGTGTTGATGTAGGCCTTCCTTATGGGCCCATCCGTTGCCGTGAGTGTATTTACGCGGTATGCCCCTACAGTCCTTTCACGTATCGGCTGCGTGGGCGTTTCCTCCGTTTGTACTGGTTGCTGCTCGTCATTTTTGTTTTTCTTTTCCTCCGCCCGTATACGTGCCCGGCAGTCCTTCATCAAGTGCCCGATCTTTTTGCAGTAGTGGCATGCTACGTTGACTATGTTTACGTCTTGTTGTGCCGGCAGCGGGAGGCTATGTCGTCCGGATTGACGGGAGGCTGTGCAGTCTTTCGCCAAATGCCCTGGCTTACCGCACGTGAAGCATGTGCGATCGGCTTCTCCAGTCGCGCCTTGTGACGGTCGTGATTTATTTCCCCCATTGCTGGGCGTACCCTGATGTCCTGTAGTCATCTTTTCGACTTCAATGGCCCCTACGATGGAGTCGTGCAGACTCTGATAATTGCGTGATCGTACGATTGTTTGAATCTCCTTTTTCAACCCGTTTTCAAAATTCATTTGGGCGCTTTTCCGTGTGGCTTCTCCGATGTAACGAGCCCCACGCGAGTCGATTCCCTCGCATAATTTCTCGATCACCTCTACGGTCAGTGTTTCGACCCGTGTAGCGTATGTGGAGACATTCTCCTTCGTATCTTGTCGTAGGGTACAAAACTGGTATTGCAAAGAGGCGAGTGACTCGCGTTTCCCGTACAACGCTTCCAATTCCGTGCGTAGATCGCCCAGAGTGACGACAGTTTTGTGACGCATCTCTCGCGTCGCTCGATCCTCTAATTTGCTACTCCGTATGAGTGCAAGGAGGTCTGATCGTTGTCGAGGGTGAACCATACCCCAGACCGCTTCGCAGGATAGCATGAACCCTTCAAGCTTCGTAGGGTCGTTCCCATCGAAAGTTTTGATATTCCGTAGGGCTGACGGTACATCCATGTATACCCGTTCTTCCTCTTCCGGTGCCGATACTCTTGTTTGCCGCTGATATGGTGACCGTGTCCTTTGGGTGGTAACATCCCTCCGTCCTTCCTTGGGGCCCTCCAGGATGAAGTTTCGCAACGTTTCCTCCATTGCCAAAAGTCGCTCGCATACTGAGTTCTCCTGAGCTACCCCCTCCGGCGAAGTCGTTACTTGAGCCTGCCCTTGGCTTAATCGCTGCTCGATACCCCGGAGCTGCTGCTCTATTTGGGTGAATCGTCGTGCTGTTGCGTCCTCGGGGTTGTGCTGATCTTCGGACTCCTGGTCGGATTCCTCGTCCGCCTCTCCCACTGGTCCAAGTCCGGCGAAAAGTGTTCTTCGAGTTCCTCGCAGGGCTGGTCGGAGGGGTATCGTGTTGCCTGTTTCCCCTGCAACTCCCAGCACGCTGTTTTCACGGTTCCAGTCGACGGGACCCCTTTGCCCGCGATACTCATTCAACATTCGGGAAATTTCGTCGGTCACCATCCCAGGGGTGACCTCCCCGCGCCTGGGTTCGAACATTTGGACGTTGACGTCCTCCCAACCGGTCGGGTTGGCGAATGCAGACCCCCTCTGGGTATTTACCCCGAACAGCGGATTTGGTGAGCCCTCCAGCTGGTGTTCGTTTCCTTCACCCGAACCCTGGCCCAGCACTTGACGCGTTCGGTTCGTGATCTCTGATAGGGCGTTTTCGAGGCCCGCCGCAGCCTGCAGCGCGTCGTCTCCTGTCCCAGGAGTTGTACCAGATTGTCTCGGCGACCGCACCGGAGTGTTGTGTACACTCATAGTTTCTTCGAGATATTCCCTTCTCGGTTCCCGTTAAATTTTTTGCTTGGTTATTTAACCCTTCAGTAGCGTCGTACTGGCTTTGACAATATTTCCACGTACTTCCTAGTTTATTAATCAACTTGTTCCCAATTTATTACTCAACTTTACTCAACTTGTTCCCAATTTGTTACTCAACTTTACTCAACTTGTTCCCAATTTGTTACTCTCCTAACAAATATCAGTAATGCGGGATTACTGTATGCTCACCCTCCGCATTACAGGATGCCCTTACGTATAACCCTTGAGGCACCAGTCTCTTCGGAGGCGTGGGTTCGAATCCCACCGCTGCCACCAATGTTATATCCGCAGAAACTCAGTTAGCTACTCTGGGTTTTGCGGGAGAGCCGTTAGCTCTTATGATTCGGGATTTATCCAGTTAAGGGTTAGAACCCAAGAGAATTATAATCGCACGATTTACTATTTATTATAGTTTATTAGAGAAATCTTCCAAATAGTTTATTACAACAATGTTCATTAAAGTTTATTACAGAAATCTTCCAAATTAGAGTTTATTACCAATCGTATCGAGTACACCTTGTACAGTGGTCTTCCCGTGGAAGAACTTGTCCGAACTAGTAGTATCACTTACTACCGAATTGCGTGCCCTTGCACAAGTAATTGTTACGTGAATCGTAATGTAACTAACAAAACGTAACCAACAAAACGTAACAAGCAAAGCGTAACCAACCGTACAGAATCAGGAGTTCCGAAGAGACTAGTGGGTGCCTGCTCTCGGTTCCCTATATATGGATGGAAGAGCAGGCACGTCAGCTTAATTTTAGTCGATGTCAGATATTTCGTCAGATTGCTAATTGTTTAAACAATTCTCGTTTCCGGGTAGAATACAATATCGTCAATAATTTCCCAATAGCTGACTCAGCAAATCCTGAGCTGATGCGTTACTTGCCGAGTCGCTCGCGATTGCCTAAATGCTGCGTTAGGTGTCAAGTTACACGCGTTTGCCTAACTGCTGACTCGACTGTACGGTGGATTTCGTTATTATTTCGCAACGACGCGCGGTCGTTGCCTGCAGCTGCATACCTCGATTCCGGTGCAATGACCTTGCCTTAATAATCGAGGTATTGAAATATCCGGGGTACAACAACGCTAACGTTCGATTCCGACCGAAACCGACTTTGTATTCGATGCGGGCTTGTTTGACGGCTCGAAACGCACGAATCTTGCGTATTTACGTAAGATTAAGGCGTTTTGATCTCATATTACAAGCTGAAACACCTACAGCCGAAGCAAAACGCTAATGTTCGATTTCGATATAAAGCGACTTTGCATTCAATGGGGGGCGTGGTTGGAGGCTCGAAACGCATGAATCTTGCGTATTTACATGAAACTAAGGCTTTTTGATTTGTTATTACAAGCTGGAACACCCACAGCCGGAGCAAAACGCTAACGTTCGATTCCGACCGAAACGGACTTAGTATTCGATGGGGGCTTGTTTGACGGCTCGAAACGCACGAATCTTGCGTATTTACGTAAATTTAAGGCGTTTTGATCTCATATTACAAGCTGAAACACCTACAGCCGAAGCAAAACGCTAATGTTCGATTTCGCCATAAAGCGACTTTGCATTCGATGGGGGCTTGTTTGGCGGCTCGAAACGGTTTAATCTTTTGTATTTACGTAAAACTAAGATTTTTTGATCTCATATTACGAGCTGGAACAGCTACAGCCGAAGCAAAACGCTAATGTTCGATTTCGGCATAAAGCGACTTTGCATTCGATGGGGGCTTGTTTGGCGGCTCGAAACGGATTAATCTTTTGTATTTACGTAAAACTAAGATTTTTTGATCTCATATTACGAGCTGGAACAGCTACAGCCGAAGCAAAACGCTAACGTCCGATTCCGACTGAAACCGACTTTGTATTCGATGGGGGCTTGTTTGACGGCTCGAAACGAACGAATCTTGCGTATTTACGTAAAATTAAGGCGTTTTGATCTCATATTACAAGCTGAAAGACCTACAGTCGAAGCAAAACGCTAATGTTCGATTTCGATATAAAGCGACTTTGCATTCGATGGGGGCGTGGTTGGATACTTGAAACGCAAGAAACTTGCGTATTTACGTGAAACTAAAGCTTTTTGATCTCATAGTACGAGCTGGACAACCTACAGTCGAAGCAATACGCAAATGTTCGATTTCGATATAAAGCGACTTTGCATTCGATGGGGGCGTGGTTGGAGGCTCGAAACGCATGAATCTTGCCTATTTACGTAAAACTAAGGCTTTTTAATCTGATATTACGAGCTGGAACACCTCCAGACGAAGCAAAATGCTAACGTTCAATTCTGACCGAAAACGACTTTGCATTCGATGGGGGCTTGTTTGGCGGCTCGAAAAGCATAAATCTTGCCCATTTACGTAAAACTAAGGCTTTTTCATCTCATATTACGAGCTGGAACACCGACAGCCGAAGCAAAACGCTAATTTTCGATTTCGATATAAAGCGACTTTGGATTCGATGGGGGCTTCTTCGGCGGCTCGAAACGCATGAATCTTTCGTATTTACGTAGAACTAAGGCTTTTTGATCTCATTTTACGAACTGGCACACCTATAGTCGAAGCAATACGCAAATGTTCGATTTTGACATAAAGCGACTTTGTATTCAATAGGGGCGTGGTTGGAGACTCCAAACGCAAGAATCTTTCGGATTTACGTAAAACTAAGGCTTTTTGATCTCATATTACGAGCTGAAACACCTACAGCCGAAGCAAAATGCTAATGTTCGATTTCGATATAAAGCGACTTTGTATTCGATAGGGGCGTCGTTGGAGGCTCCAAACGCAAGAATCTTTCGGATTTACGTAAAACTAAGGCTTTTTGATCTCATATTACGAGCTGAAACACCTACAGCCGAAGCAAAACGCTAACGTTCGATTTCGATATAAAGCGACTTTGCATTCGATCGGGGATTGTTTGGCGGCTCGAAACGCATGAATCTTGCGTATTTACGTAAAATTAAGGCTTTTTGATTTCTTATTACGAGCTGAAACACCTACAGCCGAAGCAAAACGCTAACGTTCGATTCCGACCGAAACCGACTTTGTATTCGATGCGGGCTTGTTTGACGGCTCGAAACGCACGAATCTTGCGTATTTACGTAAGATTAAGGCGTTTTGATCTCATATTACAAGCTGAAACACCTACAGCCGAAGCAAAACGCTAATGTTCGATTTCGATATAAAGCGACTTTGCATTCAATGGGGGGCGTGGTTGGAGGCTCGAAACGCATGAATCTTGCGTATTTACATGAAACTAAGGCTTTTTGATTTGTTATTACAAGCTGGAACACCCACAGCCGGAGCAAAACGCTAACGTTCGATTCCGACCGAAACCGACTTTGTATTCGATGGGGGCTTGTTTGACGGCTCGAAACGCACGAATCTTGCGTATTTACGTAAATTTAAGGCGTTTTGATCTCATATTACAAGCTGAAACACCTACAGCCGAAGCAAAACGCTAATGTTCGATTTCGCCATAAAGCGACTTTGCATTCGATGGGGGCTTGTTTGGCGGCTCGAAACGGATTAATCTTTTGTATTTACGTAAAACTAAGATTTTTTGATCTCATATTACGAGCTGGAACAGCTACAGCCGAAGCAAAACGCTAATGTTCGATTTCGGCATAAAGCGACTTTGCATTCGATGGGGGCTTGTTTGGCGGCTCGAAACGCATGAATCTTGCGTATTTACGTAAAACTAAGGCTTTTTGATCTCATATTACGAGCTGGAACACCGACAGCCGAAGCAAAACGCTAATTTTCGATTTCGATATAAAGCGACTTTGGATTCGATGGGGGCTTCTTCGGCGGCTCGAAACGCATGAATCTTTCGTATTTACGTAGAACTAAGGCTTTTTGATCTCATTTTACGAACTGGTACACCTATAGTCGAAGCAATACGCAAATGTTCGATTTTGACATAAAGCGACTTTGTATTCAATAGGGGCGTGGTTGGAAACTCCAAACGCAAGAATCTTTCGGATTTACGTAAAACTAAGGCTTTTTGATCTCATATTACGAGCTGAAACACCTACAGCCGAAGCAAAACGCAAACGTTCGATTTCGATATATAGCGACTTTGCATTCGATAGGGGCTTGTTTGGCGGCTCGAAACGCATGAATCTTGCGTATTTACGTAAAACTAAGGATTTTGATCTCATATTACGAACTGGAACACCTACAGACGAAGCAAAACGCTAATGTTCGATTTCGATATAAAGCGACTTTGCATTCGATGGGGGCGTGGTTGGAGGCTCGAAACGCATGAATCTTGCGTATTTACGTAAAATTAAGGCTTTTTGATCTCATAATACGAGCTGAAACACCTACAGCCGAAGCAAAACGCTAATGTTCGATTTCGATATAAAGCGACTTTGCATTCGATGGGGGGCGTGGTTGGATACTCGAAACGCAAGAAACTTGCGTATTTACGTGAAACTAAAGCTTTTTGATCTCATAGTACGAGCTGGACAACCTACAGTCGAAGCAATACGCAAATGTTCGATTTCGATATAAAGCGACTTTGCATTCGATAGGGGCGTGGTTGGAGGCTCCAAACGCAAGAATCTTTCGGATTTACGTAAAACTAACGCTTTTTGATCTCATATTACGAGCTGAAACACCTACAGCCGAAGCAAAACGCTAACGTTCGATTTCGATATATAGCGACTTTGCATTCGATAGGGGCTTGTTTGGCGGCTCGAAACGCATGAATCTTACGTATTTACGTAAAACTAAGGCTTTTTGATCTCATATTACGAGCTGGAACACCTACAGCCGAAGCAAAACGCTAATGTTCGATTTCAATATAAAACGACTTTGCATTCGATGGGGGGCGTGGTTGGATACTCGAAAGCAAGAAACTTGCGTATTTACGTGAAACTAAAGCTTTTTGATCTCATAGTACGAGCTGGACAACCTACAGTCGAAGCAATACGCAAATGCTCGATTTCGATATAAAGCGACTTTGCATTCGATGGGGGCTTGTTTGGCGGCTCGAAACGCATGAATCTTGCGTTTTTACGTAAAACTAAGGCTTTTTGATCTCATATTACGAGCTAAAACACCTACAGCCGAAGCAAAACGCTAACGTTCGATTTCGATATATAGCGACTTTGCATTCGATAGGGGCTTGTTTGGCGGCTCGAAACGTATGAATCTTGCGTATTTACGTAAAACTAAGGCTTTTTGATCTCATATTACGAGCTGGAACACCTACAGCCTAAGCAAAACGCTAATGTTCGATTTCGATATAAAGCGACTTTGCATTCGATGGGGGCGTGGTTGGAGGCTCAAAACGCATGAATCTTGCGTATTTACGTAAAATTAAGGCTTTTTGATCTCATATTACGAGCTGAAACACCTACAGCCGAAGCAAAACGCTAATGTTCGATTTCGATATAAAGCGACTTTGCATTCGATGGGGGGCGTGGTTGGATACTCGACACGCAAGAAACTTGCGTATTTACGTGAAACTAAAGCTTTTTTAACTCATATTACGAGCTGGAACACCTACAGCTGAAGCAAAACGCTAATGTTCGATTTCGATATGAAGCGACTTTGCCTTCGATGGGGGCGTGGTTAGAGGCTCGAAACGCATGAATCTTGCGTATTTACGTAAAATTAAGGCTTTTTGATTTCTTATTACGAGCTGAAACACCTACAGCCGAAGCAAAACGCTAACGTTCGATTCCGACCGAAACCGACTTTGTATTCGATGCGGGCTTGTTTGACGGCTCGAAACGCACGAATCTTGCGTATTTACGTAAGATTAACGCGTTTTGATCTCATATTACAAGCTGAAACACCTACAGCCGAAGCAAAACGCTAATGTTCGATTTCGATATAAAGCGACTTTGCATTCAATGGGGGGCGTGGTTGGAGGCTCGAAACGCATGAATCTTGCGTATTTACATGAAACTAAAGCTTTTTGATTTGTTATTACAAGCTGGAACACCCACAGCCGGAGCAAAACGCTAACGTTCGATTCCGACCGAAACCGACTTTGTATTCGATGGGGGCTTGTTTGACGGCTCGAAACGCACGAAGCTTGCGTATTTACGTAAATTTAAGGCGTTTTGATCTCATATTACAAGCTGAAACACCTACAGCCGAAGCAAAACGCTAATGTTCGATTTCGCCATAAAGCGACTTTGCATTCGATGGGGGCTTGTTTGGCGGCTCGAAACGGATTAATCTTTTGTATTTACGTAAAACTAAGATTTTTTGATCTCATATTACGAGCTGAAACACCTACAGCCGAAGCAAAACCCTAATGTTCGATTTCGGCATAAAGCGACTTTGCATTCGATGGGGGCTTGTTTGGCGGCTCGAAACGGATAAATCTTTTGTATTTACGTAAAACTAAGATTTTTTGATTTCATATTACGAGCTGGAACAGCTACAGCCGAAGGAAAACGCTAATGTTCGATTTCGATATAAAGCGACTTTGCATTCGATGGGGGGCGTGGTTGGAGGCACGAAACGCATGAATCTTGCGTATTTACGTAAAACTAAGGCTTTTTGATATGTTATTACAAGCTGGAACACCCACAGCCGAAGCAAAACGCTAACGTTCGATTCCGACCGAAACCGACTTTGTATTCGATGGGGGCTTGTTTGACGGCTTGGAGGCTCCAAATGCAAGAATCTTTCGGATTTACGTAAAACTAAGGCTTTTTGATCTCATATTACGAGCTGAAACACCTACAGCCGAAGAGAAACGCTAACGTTCGATTTCGGTATATAGCGACTTTGCATTCGATAGGGGCGTGGTTGGAGGCTCGAAACGCATTAATCTTGCGTATTTACGTAAAATTAAGGCTTTTTGATCTCATATTACAAGCTGAAACACCTACAGCCGAAGCAAAACGCTAATGTTCGATTTCGATACAAAGCGACTTTGCATTCAATGGGGGGCGTGGTTGGAGGCTCGAAACGCATGAATCTTGCGTATTTACATGAAACTAAGGCTTTTTGATTTGTTATTACAAGCTGGAACACCCACAGCCGGAGCAAAACGCTAACGTTCGATTCCGACCGAAACCGACTTTGTATTCGATGGGGGCTTGTTTGACGGCTCGAAACGCACGAATCTTGCGTATTTACGTAAATTTAAGGCGTTTTGATCTCATATTACAAGCTGAAACACCTACAGCCGAAGCAAAACGCTAATGTTCGATTTCGCCATAAAGCGACTTTGCATTCGATGGGGGCTTGTTTGGCGACTCGAAACGGATTAATCTTTTGTATTTACGTAAAACTAAGATTTTTTGATCTCATATTACGAGCTGGAACAGCTACAGCTGAAGCAAAACGCTAATGTTCGATTTCGATATGAAGCGACTTTGCCTTCGATGGGGGCGTGGTTAGAGGCTCGAAACGCATGAATCTTGCGTATTTACGTAAAATTAAGGCTTTTTGATTTCTTATTACGAGCTGAAACACCTACGGCCGAAGCAAAACGCTAACGTTCGATTCCGACCGAAACCGACTTTGTATTCGATGCGGGCTTGTTTGACGGCTCGAAACGCACGAATCTTGCGTATTTACGTAAGATTAACGCGTTTTGATCTCATATTACAAGCTGAAACACCTACAGCCGAAGCAAAACGCTAATGTTCGATTTCGATATAAAGCGACTTTGCATTCAATGGGGGGCGTGGTTGGAGGCTCGAAACGCCTGAATCTTGCGTATTTACATGAAACTAAGGCTTTTTGATTTGTTATTACAAGCTGGAACACCCACAGCCGGAGCAAAACGCTAACGTTCGATTCCGACCGAAACCGACTTTGTATTCGATGGGGGCTTGTTTGACGGCTCGAAACGCACGAAGCTTGCGTATTTACGTAAATTTAAGGCGTTTTGATCTCATATTACAAGCTGAAACACCTACAGCCGAAGCAAAACGCTAATGTTCGATTTCGCCATAAAGCGACTTTGCATTCGATGGGGGCTTGTTTGGCGGCTCGAAACGGATTAATCTTTTGTATTTACGTAAAACTAAGGCTTTTTGATCTCATATTACGAGCTGAAACACCTACAGCCGAAGCAAAACGCAAACGTTCGATTTCGATATATAGCGACTTTGCATTCGATAGGGGCTTGTTTGGCGGCTCGAAACGCATGAATCTTGCGTATTTACGTAAAACTAAGGATTTTGATCTCATATTACGAACTGGAACACCTACAGACGAAGCAAAACGCTAATGTTCGATTTCGATATAAAGCGACTTTGCATTCGATGGGGGCGTGGTTGGAGGCTCGAAACGCATGAATCTTGCGTATTTACGTAAAATTAAGGCTTTTTGATCTCATAATACGAGCTGAAACACCTACAGCCGAAGCAAAACGCTAATGTTCGATTTCGATATAAAGCGACTTTGCATTCGATGGGGGGCGTGGTTGGATACTCGAAACGCAAGAAACTTGCGTATTTACGTGAAACTAAAGCTTTTTGATCTCATAGTACGAGCTGGACAACCTACAGTCGAAGCAATACGCAAATGTTCGATTTCGATATAAAGCGACTTTGCATTCGATAGGGGCGTGGTTGGAGGCTCCAAACGCAAGAATCTTTCGGATTTACGTAAAACTAACGCTTTTTGATCTCATATTACGAGCTGAAACACCTACAGCCGAAGCAAAACGCTAACGTTCGATTTCGATATATAGCGACTTTGCATTCGATAGGGGCTTGTTTGGCGGCTCGAAACGCATGAATCTTACGTATTTACGTAAAACTAAGGCTTTTTGATCTCATATTACGAGCTGGAACACCTACAGCCGAAGCAAAACGCTAATGTTCGATTTCAATATAAAACGACTTTGCATTCGATGGGGGGCGTGGTTGGATACTCGAAAGCAAGAAACTTGCGTATTTACGTGAAACTAAAGCTTTTTGATCTCATAGTACGAGCTGGACAACCTACAGTCGAAGCAATACGCAAATGCTCGATTTCGATATAAAGCGACTTTGCATTCGATGGGGGCTTGTTTGGCGGCTCGAAACGCATGAATCTTGCGTTTTTACGTAAAACTAAGGCTTTTTGATCTCATATTACGAGCTAAAACACCTACAGCCGAAGCAAAACGCTAACGTTCGATTTCGATATATAGCGACTTTGCATTCGATAGGGGCTTGTTTGGCGGCTCGAAACGTATGAATCTTGCGTATTTACGTAAAACTAAGGCTTTTTGATCTCATATTACGAGCTGGAACACCTACAGCCTAAGCAAAACGCTAATGTTCGATTTCGATATAAAGCGACTTTGCATTCGATGGGGGCGTGGTTGGAGGCTCAAAACGCATGAATCTTGCGTATTTACGTAAAATTAAGGCTTTTTGATCTCATATTACGAGCTGAAACACCTACAGCCGAAGCAAAACGCTAATGTTCGATTTCGATATAAAGCGACTTTGCATTCGATGGGGGGCGTGGTTGGATACTCGACACGCAAGAAACTTGCGTATTTACGTGAAACTAAAGCTTTTTTAACTCATATTACGAGCTGGAACACCTACAGCTGAAGCAAAACGCTAATGTTCGATTTCGATATGAAGCGACTTTGCCTTCGATGGGGGCGTGGTTAGAGGCTCGAAACGCATGAATCTTGCGTATTTACGTAAAATTAAGGCTTTTTGATTTCTTATTACGAGCTGAAACACCTACAGCCGAAGCAAAACGCTAACGTTCGATTCCGACCGAAACCGACTTTGTATTCGATGCGGGCTTGTTTGACGGCTCGAAACGCACGAATCTTGCGTATTTACGTAAGATTAACGCGTTTTGATCTCATATTACAAGCTGAAACACCTACAGCCGAAGCAAAACGCTAATGTTCGATTTCGATATAAAGCGACTTTGCATTCAATGGGGGGCGTGGTTGGAGGCTCGAAACGCATGAATCTTGCGTATTTACATGAAACTAAAGCTTTTTGATTTGTTATTACAAGCTGGAACACCCACAGCCGGAGCAAAACGCTAACGTTCGATTCCGACCGAAACCGACTTTGTATTCGATGGGGGCTTGTTTGACGGCTCGAAACGCACGAAGCTTGCGTATTTACGTAAATTTAAGGCGTTTTGATCTCATATTACAAGCTGAAACACCTACAGCCGAAGCAAAACGCTAATGTTCGATTTCGCCATAAAGCGACTTTGCATTCGATGGGGGCTTGTTTGGCGGCTCGAAACGGATTAATCTTTTGTATTTACGTAAAACTAAGATTTTTTGATCTCATATTACGAGCTGAAACACCTACAGCCGAAGCAAAACCCTAATGTTCGATTTCGGCATAAAGCGACTTTGCATTCGATGGGGGCTTGTTTGGCGGCTCGAAACGGATAAATCTTTTGTATTTACGTAAAACTAAGATTTTTTGATTTCATATTACGAGCTGGAACAGCTACAGCCGAAGGAAAACGCTAATGTTCGATTTCGATATAAAGCGACTTTGCATTCGATGGGGGGCGTGGTTGGAGGCACGAAACGCATGAATCTTGCGTATTTACGTAAAACTAAGGCTTTTTGATATGTTATTACAAGCTGGAACACCCACAGCCGAAGCAAAACGCTAACGTTCGATTCCGACCGAAACCGACTTTGTATTCGATGGGGGCTTGTTTGACGGCTTGGAGGCTCCAAATGCAAGAATCTTTCGGATTTACGTAAAACTAAGGCTTTTTGATCTCATATTACGAGCTGAAACACCTACAGCCGAAGAGAAACGCTAACGTTCGATTTCGGTATATAGCGACTTTGCATTCGATAGGGGCGTGGTTGGAGGCTCGAAACGCATTAATCTTGCGTATTTACGTAAAATTAAGGCTTTTTGATCTCATATTACAAGCTGAAACACCTACAGCCGAAGCAAAACGCTAATGTTCGATTTCGATACAAAGCGACTTTGCATTCAATGGGGGGCGTGGTTGGAGGCTCGAAACGCATGAATCTTGCGTATTTACATGAAACTAAGGCTTTTTGATTTGTTATTACAAGCTGGAACACCCACAGCCGGAGCAAAACGCTAACGTTCGATTCCGACCGAAACCGACTTTGTATTCGATGGGGGCTTGTTTGACGGCTCGAAACGCACGAATCTTGCGTATTTACGTAAATTTAAGGCGTTTTGATCTCATATTACAAGCTGAAACACCTACAGCCGAAGCAAAACGCTAATGTTCGATTTCGCCATAAAGCGACTTTGCATTCGATGGGGGCTTGTTTGGCGACTCGAAACGGATTAATCTTTTGTATTTACGTAAAACTAAGATTTTTTGATCTCATATTACGAGCTGGAACAGCTACAGCTGAAGCAAAACGCTAATGTTCGATTTCGATATGAAGCGACTTTGCCTTCGATGGGGGCGTGGTTAGAGGCTCGAAACGCATGAATCTTGCGTATTTACGTAAAATTAAGGCTTTTTGATTTCTTATTACGAGCTGAAACACCTACGGCCGAAGCAAAACGCTAACGTTCGATTCCGACCGAAACCGACTTTGTATTCGATGCGGGCTTGTTTGACGGCTCGAAACGCACGAATCTTGCGTATTTACGTAAGATTAACGCGTTTTGATCTCATATTACAAGCTGAAACACCTACAGCCGAAGCAAAACGCTAATGTTCGATTTCGATATAAAGCGACTTTGCATTCAATGGGGGGCGTGGTTGGAGGCTCGAAACGCCTGAATCTTGCGTATTTACATGAAACTAAGGCTTTTTGATTTGTTATTACAAGCTGGAACACCCACAGCCGGAGCAAAACGCTAACGTTCGATTCCGACCGAAACCGACTTTGTATTCGATGGGGGCTTGTTTGACGGCTCGAAACGCACGAAGCTTGCGTATTTACGTAAATTTAAGGCGTTTTGATCTCATATTACAAGCTGAAACACCTACAGCCGAAGCAAAACGCTAATGTTCGATTTCGCCATAAAGCGACTTTGCATTCGATGGGGGCTTGTTTGGCGGCTCGAAACGGATTAATCTTTTGTATTTACGTAAAACTAAGATTTTTTGATCTCATATTACGAGCTGGAACAGCTACAGCCGAAGCAGAACGCTAATGTTCGATTTCGGCATAAAGCGACTTTGCATTCGATGGGGGCTTGTTTGGCGGCTCGAAACGGATTAATCTTTTGTATTTACGTAAAACTAAGATTTTTTGATCTCATATTACGAGCTGGAACAGCTACAGCCGAAGCAAAACGCTAATGTTCGATTTCGGCATAAAGCGACTTTGCATTCGATGGGGGCTTGTTTGGCGGCTCGAAACGCATGAATCTTGCGTATTTACGTAAAACTAAGGCTTTTTGATCTCATATTACGAGCTGGAACACCGACAGCCGAAGCAAAACGCTAATTTTCGATTTCGATATAAAGCGACTTTGGATTCGATGGGGGCTTCTTCGGCGGCTCGAAACGCATGAATCTTTCGTATTTACGTAGAACTAAGGCTTTTTGATCTCATTTTACGAACTGGTACACCTATAGTCGAAGCAATACGCAAATGTTCGATTTTGACATAAAGCGACTTTGTATTCAATAGGGGCGTGGTTGGAAACTCCAAACGCAAGAATCTTTCGGATTTACGTAAAACTAAGGCTTTTTGATCTCATATTACGAGCTGAAACACCTACAGCCGAAGCAAAACGCAAACGTTCGATTTCGATATATAGCGACTTTGCATTCGATAGGGGCTTGTTTGGCGGCTCGAAACGCATGAATCTTGCGTATTTACGTAAAACTAAGGATTTTGATCTCATATTACGAACTGGAACACCTACAGACGAAGCAAAACGCTAATGTTCGATTTCGATATAAAGCGACTTTGCATTCGATGGGGGCGTGGTTGGAGGCTCGAAACGCATGAATCTTGCGTATTTACGTAAAATTAAGGCTTTTTGATCTCATAATACGAGCTGAAACACCTACAGCCGAAGCAAAACGCTAATGTTCGATTTCGATATAAAGCGACTTTGCATTCGATGGGGGGCGTGGTTGGATACTCGAAACGCAAGAAACTTGCGTATTTACGTGAAACTAAAGCTTTTTGATCTCATAGTACGAGCTGGACAACCTACAGTCGAAGCAATACGCAAATGTTCGATTTCGATATAAAGCGACTTTGCATTCGATAGGGGCGTGGTTGGAGGCTCCAAACGCAAGAATCTTTCGGATTTACGTAAAACTAACGCTTTTTGATCTCATATTACGAGCTGAAACACCTACAGCCGAAGCAAAACGCTAACGTTCGATTTCGATATATAGCGACTTTGCATTCGATAGGGGCTTGTTTGGCGGCTCGAAACGCATGAATCTTACGTATTTACGTAAAACTAAGGCTTTTTGATCTCATATTACGAGCTGGAACACCTACAGCCGAAGCAAAACGCTAATGTTCGATTTCAATATAAAACGACTTTGCATTCGATGGGGGGCGTGGTTGGATACTCGAAAGCAAGAAACTTGCGTATTTACGTGAAACTAAAGCTTTTTGATCTCATAGTACGAGCTGGACAACCTACAGTCGAAGCAATACGCAAATGCTCGATTTCGATATAAAGCGACTTTGCATTCGATGGGGGCTTGTTTGGCGGCTCGAAACGCATGAATCTTGCGTTTTTACGTAAAACTAAGGCTTTTTGATCTCATATTACGAGCTAAAACACCTACAGCCGAAGCAAAACGCTAACGTTCGATTTCGATATATAGCGACTTTGCATTCGATAGGGGCTTGTTTGGCGGCTCGAAACGTATGAATCTTGCGTATTTACGTAAAACTAAGGCTTTTTGATCTCATATTACGAGCTGGAACACCTACAGCCTAAGCAAAACGCTAATGTTCGATTTCGATATAAAGCGACTTTGCATTCGATGGGGGCGTGGTTGGAGGCTCAAAACGCATGAATCTTGCGTATTTACGTAAAATTAAGGCTTTTTGATCTCATATTACGAGCTGAAACACCTACAGCCGAAGCAAAACGCTAATGTTCGATTTCGATATAAAGCGACTTTGCATTCGATGGGGGGCGTGGTTGGATACTCGACACGCAAGAAACTTGCGTATTTACGTGAAACTAAAGCTTTTTGATCTCATAGTACGAGCTGGACAACCTACAGTCGAAGCAATACGCAAATGTTCGATTTCGATATAAAGCGACGTTGCATTCGATTGGGGCTTGTTTGGCGGCTCGAAACGCATGAATCTTGCATTTTTACGTAAAATTAAGGCTTTTTGATCTCATATTACGAGCTGAAACACCTACAGCCGAAGCAAAACCCTAATGTTCGATTTCGGCATAAAGCGACTTTGCATTCGATGGGGGCTTGTTTGGCGGCTCGAAACGGATAAATCTTTTGTATTTACGTAAAACTAAGATTTTTTGATTTCATATTACGAGCTGGAACAGCTACAGCCGAAGGAAAACGCTAATGTTCGATTTCGATATAAAGCGACTTTGCATTCGATGGGGGGCGTGGTTGGAGGCACGAAACGCATGAATCTTGCGTATTTACGTAAAACTAAGGCTTTTTGATATGTTATTACAAGCTGGAACACCCACAGCCTAAGCAAAACGCTAACGTTCGATTCCGACCGAAACCGACTTTGTATTCGATGGGGGCTTGTTTGACGGCTTGGAGGCTCCAAATGCAAGAATCTTTCGGATTTACGTAAAACTAAGGCTTTTTGATCTCATATTACGAGCTGAAACACCTACAGCCGAAGAGAAACGCTAACGTTCGATTTCGGTATATAGCGACTTTGCATTCGATAGGGGCGTGGTTGGAGGCTCGAAACGCATTAATCTTGCGTATTTACGTAAAATTAAGGCTTTTTGATCTCATATTACAAGCTGAAACACCTACAGCCGAAGCAAAACGCTAATGTTCGATTTCGATACAAAGCGACTTTGCATTCAATGGGGGGCGTGGTTGGAGGCTCGAAACGCATGAATCTTGCGTATTTACATGAAACTAAGGCTTTTTGATTTGTTATTACAAGCTGGAACACCCACAGCCGGAGCAAAACGCTAACGTTCGATTCCGACCGAAACCGACTTTGTGTTCGATGGGGGCTTGTTTGACGGCTCGAAACGCACGAATCTTGCGTATTTACGTAAATTTAAGGCGTTTTGATCTCATATTACAAGCTGAAACACCTACAGCCGAAGCAAAACGCTAATGTTCGATTTCGCCATAAAGCGACTTTGCATTCGATGGGGGCTTGTTTGGCGACTCGAAACGGATTAATCTTTTGTATTTACGTAAAACTAAGATTTTTTGATCTCATATTACGAGCTGGAACAGCTACAGCCGAAGCAAAACGCTAATGTTCGATTTCGATATAAAGCGACTTTGTATTCGATAGGGGCGTGGTTGGAGGCTCCAAACGCAAGAATCTTTCGGATTTACGTAAAACTAAGGCTTTTTGATCTCATATTACGAGCTGAAACACCTACAGCCGAAGCAAAACGCTAACGTTCGATTTCGATATAAAGCGACTTTGCATTCGATCGGGGCTTGTTTGGCGGCTCGAAACGCATGAATCTTGCGTATTTACGTAAAACTAAGGCTTTTTTAACTCATATTACGAGCTGGAACACCTACAGCTGAAGCAAAACGCTAATGTTCGATTTCGATATGAAGCGACTTTGCCTTCGATGGGGGCGTGGTTAGAGGCTCGAAACGCATGAATCTTGCGTATTTACGTAAAATTAAGGCTTTTTGATTTCTTATTACGAGCTGAAACACCTACAGCCGAAGCAAAACGCTAACGTTCGATTCCGACCGAAACCGACTTTGTATTCGATGCGGGCTTGTTTGACGGCTCGAAACGCACGAATCTTGCGTATTTACGTAAGATTAACGCGTTTTGATCTCATATTACAAGCTGAAACACCTACAGCCGAAGCAAAACGCTAATGTTCGATTTCGATATAAAGCGACTTTGCATTCAATGGGGGCTTGTTTGGCGGCTCGAAACGGATTAATCTTTTGTATTTACGTAAAACTAAGATTTTTTGATCTCATATTACGAGCTGAAACACCTACAGCCGAAGCAAAACCCTAATGTTCGATTTCGGCATAAAGCGACTTTGCATTCGATGGGGGCTTGTTTGGCGGCTCGAAACGGATAAATCTTTTGTATTTACGTAAAACTAAGATTTTTTGATTTCATATTACGAGCTGGAACAGCTACAGCCGAAGAGAAACGCTAACGTTCGATTTCGGTATATAGCGACTTTGCATTCGATAGGGGCGTGGTTGGAGGCTCGAAACGCATTAATCTTGCGTATTTACGTAAAATTAAGGCTTTTTGATCTCATATTACAAGCTGAAACACCTACAGCCGAAGCAAAACGCTAATGTTCGATTTCGATACAAAGCGACTTTGCATTCAATGGGGGGCGTGGTTGGAGGCTCGAAACGCATGAATCTTGCGTATTTACATGAAACTAAGGCTTTTTGATTTGTTATTACAAGCTGGAACACCCACAGCCGGAGCAAAACGCTAACGTTCGATTCCGACCGAAACCGACTTTGTATTCGATGGGGGCTTGTTTGACGGCTCGAAACGCACGAATCTTGCGTATTTACGTAAATTTAAGGCGTTTTGATCTCATATTACAAGCTGAAACACCTACAGCCGAAGCAAAACGCTAATGTTCGATTTCGCCATAAAGCGACTTTGCATTCGATGGGGGCTTGTTTGGCGACTCGAAACGGATTAATCTTTTGTATTTACGTAAAACTAAGATTTTTTGATCTCATATTACGAGCTGGAACAGCTACAGCTGAAGCAAAACGCTAATGTTCGATTTCGATATGAAGCGACTTTGCCTTCGATGGGGGCGTGGTTAGAGGCTCGAAACGCATGAATCTTGCGTATTTACGTAAAATTAAGGCTTTTTGATTTCTTATTACGAGCTGAAACACCTACGGCCGAAGCAAAACGCTAACGTTCGATTCCGACCGAAACCGACTTTGTATTCGATGCGGGCTTGTTTGACGGCTCGAAACGCACGAATCTTGCGTATTTACGTAAGATTAACGCGTTTTGATCTCATATTACAAGCTGAAACACCTACAGCCGAAGCAAAACGCTAATGTTCGATTTCGATATAAAGCGACTTTGCATTCAATGGGGGGCGTGGTTGGAGGCTCGAAACGCCTGAATCTTGCGTATTTACATGAAACTAAGGCTTTTTGATTTGTTATTACAAGCTGGAACACCCACAGCCGGAGCAAAACGCTAACGTTCGATTCCGACCGAAACCGACTTTGTATTCGATGGGGGCTTATTTGACGGCTCGAAACGCACGAAGCTTGCGTATTTACGTAAATTTAAGGCGTTTTGATCTCATATTACAAGCTGAAACACCTACAGCCGAAGCAAAACGCTAATGTTCGATTTCGCCATAAAGCGACTTTGCATTCGATGGGGGCTTGTTTGGCGGCTCGAAACGGATTAATCTTTTGTATTTACGTAAAACTAAGATTTTTTGATCTCATATTACGAGCTGGAACAGCTACAGCCGAAGCAGAACGCTAATGTTCGATTTCGGCATAAAGCGACTTTGCATTCGATGGGGGCTTGTTTGGCGGCTCGAAACGGATTAATCTTTTGTATTTACGTAAAACTAAGATTTTTTGATCTCATATTACGAGCTGGAACAGCTACAGCCGAAGCAAAACGCTAACGTCCGATTCCGACTGAAACCGACTTTGTATTCGATGGGGGCTTGTTTGACGGCTCGAAACGAACGAATCTTGCGTATTTACGTAAAATTAAGGCGTTTTGATCTCATATTACAAGCTGAAAGACCTACAGTCGAAGCAAAACGCTAATGTTCGATTTCGATATAAAGCGACTCTGCATTCGATGGGGGCGTGGTTGGATACTTGAAACGCAAGAAACTTGCGTATTTACGTGAAACTAAAGCTTTTTGATCTCATAGTACGAGCTGGACAACCTACAGTCGAAGCAATACGCAAATGTTCGATTTCGATATAAAGCGACTTTGCATTCGATGGGGGCGTGGTTGGAGGCTCGAAACGCATGAATCTTGCCTATTTACGTAAAACTAAGGCTTTTTGATCTGATATTACGAGCTGGAACACCTCCAGACGAAGCAAAATGCTAACGTTCAATTCTGACCGAAAACGACTTTGCATTCGATGGGGGCTTGTTTGGCGGCTCGAAAAGCATAAATCTTGCCCATTTACGTAAAACTAAGGCTTTTTCATCTCATATTACGAGCTGGAACACCGACAGCCGAAGCAAAACGCTAATTTTCGATTTCGATATAAAGCGACTTTGGATTCGATGGGGGCTTCTTCGGCGGCTCGAAACGCATGAATCTTTCGTATTTACGTAGAACTAAGGCTTTTTGATCTCATTTTACGAACTGGCACACCTATAGTCGAAGCAATACGCAAATGTTCGATTTTGACATAAAGCGACTTTGTATTCAATAGGGGCGTGGTTGGAAACTCCAAACGCAAGAATCTTTCGGATTTACGTAAAACTAAGGCTTTTTGATCTCATATTACGAGCTGAAACACCTACAGCCGAAGCAAAACGCAAACGTTCGATTTCGATATATGGCGACTTTGCATTCGATAGGGGCTTGTTTGGCGGCTCGAAACGCATGAATCTTGCGTATTTACGTAAAACTAAGGCTTTTTGATCTCATATTACGAACTGGAACACCTACAGCCGAAGCAAAACGCTAATGTTCGATTTCGATATAAAGCGACTTTGCATTCGATGGGGGCGTGGTTGGAGGCTCGAAACGCATGAATCTTGCGTATTTACGTAAAATTAAGGCTTTTTGATCTCATAATACGAGCTGAAACACCTACAGCCGAAGCAAAACGCTAATGTTCGATTTCGATATAAAGCGACTTTGCATTCGATGGGGGGCGTGGTTGGATACTCGAAACGCAAGAAACTTGCGTATTTACGTGAAACTAAAGCTTTTTGATCTCATAGTACGAGCTGGACAACCTACAGTCGAAGCAATACGCAAATGTTCGATTTCGATATAAAGCGACTTTGCATTCGATAGGGGCGTGGTTGGAGGCTCCAAACGCAAGAATCTTTCGGATTTACGTAAAACTAACGCTTTTTGATCTCATATTACGAGCTGAAACACCTACAGCCGAAGCAAAACGCTAACGTTCGATTTCGATATATAGCGACTTTGCATTCGATAGGGGCTTGTTTGGCGGCTCGAAACGCATGAATCTTACGTATTTACGTAAAACTAAGGCTTTTTGATCTCATATTACGAGCTGGAACACCTACAGCCGAAGCAAAACGCTAATGTTCGATTTCGATATAAAGCGACTTTGTATTCGATAGGGGCGTGGTTGGAGGCTCCAAACGCAAGAATCTTTCGGATTTACATAAAACTAAGGCTTTTTGATCTCATATTACGAGCTGAAACACCTACAGCCGAAGCAAAACGCTAACGTTCGATTTCGATATAAAGCGACTTTGCATTCGATGGGGGCTTGTTTGGCGGCTCGAAAAGCATAAATCTTGCCCATTTACGTAGAACTACGGCTTTTTCATCTCATATTACGAGCTGGAACACCTACAGCCGAAGCAAAACCCTAATTTTCGATTTCGATATAAAGCGACTTTGGATTCGATGGGGGCTTCTTCGGTGGCTCGAAACGCATGAATCTTTCGTATTTACGTAGAACTAAGGCTTTTTGATCTCATTTTACGAACTGGCACACCTATAGTCGAAGCAATACGCAAATGTTCGATTTCGATATAAAGCGACTTTGTATTCGATAGGGGCGTCGTTGGAGGCTCCAAACGCAAGAATCTTTCGGATTTACGTAAAACTAAGGCTTTTTGATCTCATATTACGAGCTGAAACACCTACAGCCGAAGCAAAACGCTAACGTTCGATTTCGATATAAAGCGACTTTGCATTCGATCGGGGCTTGTTTGGCGGCTCGAAACGCATGAATCTTGCGTATTTACGTAAAACTAAGGCTTTTTGATCTCATATTACGAGCTGGAACACCTACATCTGAAGCAAAACGCTAATGTTCGATTTCGATATGAAGCGACTTTGCCTTCGATGGGGGCGTGGTTGGAGGCTCGAAACGCATGAATCTTGCGTATTTACGTAAAATTAAGGCTTTTTGATTTCTTATTACGAGCTGAAACACCTACAGCCGAAGCAAAACGCTAACGTTCGATTCCGACCGAAACCGACTTTGTATTCGATGCGGGCTTGTTTGACGGCTCGAAACGCACGAATCTTGCGTATTTACGTAAGATTAAGGCGTTTTGATCTCATATTACAAGCTGAAACACCTACAGCCGAAGCAAAACGCTAATGTTCGATTTCGATATAAAGCGACTTTGCATTCAATGGGGGGCGTGGTTGGAGGCTCGAAACGCATGAATCTTGCGTATTTACATGAAACTAAGGCTTTTTGATTTGTTATTACAAGCTGGAACACCCACAGCCGGAGCAAAACGCTAACGTTCGATTCCGACCGAAACCGACTTTGTATTCGATGGGGGCTTGTTTGACGGCTCGAAACGCACGAATCTTGCGTATTTACGTAAATTTAAGGCGTTTTGATCTCATATTACAAGCTGAAACACCTACAGCCGAAGCAAAACGCTAATGTTCGATTTCGCCATAAAGCGACTTTGCATTCGATGGGGGCTTGTTTGGCGGCTCGAAACGGATTAATCTTTTGTATATACGTAAAACTAAGATTTTTTGATCTCATATTACGAGCTGGAACAGCTACAGCCGAAGCAAAACGCTAATGTTCGATTTCGGCATAAAGCGACTTTGCATTCGATGGGGGCTTGTTTGGCGGCTCGAAACGCATGAATCTTGCGTATTTACGTAAAACTAAGGCTTTTTGATCTCATATTACGAGCTGGAACACCGACAGCCGAAGCAAAACGCTAATTTTCGATTTCGATATAAAGCGACTTTGGATTCGATGGGGGCTTCTTCGGCGGCTCGAAACGCATGAATCTTTCGTATTTACGTAGAACTAAGGCTTTTTGATCTCATTTTACGAACTGGCACACCTATAGTCGAAGCAATACGCAAATGTTCGATTTTGACATAAAGCGACTTTGTATTCAATAGGGGCGTGGTTGGAAACTCCAAACGCAAGAATCTTTCGGATTTACGTAAAACTAAGGCTTTTTGATCTCATATTACGAGCTGAAACACCTACAGCCGAAGCAAAACGCAAACGTTCGATTTCGATATATAGCGACTTTGCATTCGATAGGGGCTTGTTTGGCGGCTCGAAACGCATGAATCTTACGTATTTACGTAAAACTAAGGCTTTTTGATCTCATATTACGAGCTGGAACACCTACAGCCTAAGCAAAACGCTAATGTTCGATTTCGATATAAAGCGACTTTGCATTCGATGGGGGCGTGGTTGGAGGCTCAAAACGCATGAATCTTGCGTATTTACGTAAAATTAAGGCTTTTTGATCTCATATTACGAGCTGAAACACCTACAGCCGAAGCAAAACGCTAATGTTCGATTTCGATATAAAGCGACTTTGCATTCGATGGGGGGCGTGGTTGGATACTCGACACGCAAGAAACTTGCGTATTCACGTGAAACTAAAGCTTTTTGATCTCATAGTACGAGCTGGACAACCTACAGTCGAAGCAATACGCAAATGTTCGATTTCGATATAAAGCGACGTTGCATTCGATTGGGGCTTGTTTGGCGGCTCGAAACGCATGAATCTTGCATTTTTACGTAAAATTAAGGCTTTTTGATCTCATATTACGAGCTGAAACACCTACAGCCGAAGCAAAACCCTAATGTTCGATTTCGGCATAAAGCGACTTTGCATTCGATGGGGGCTTGTTTGGCGGCTCGAAACGGATAAATCTTTTGTATTTACGTAAAACTAAGATTTTTTGATCTCATATTACGAGCTGGAACAGCTACAGCCGAAGGAAAACGCTAATGTTCGATTTCGATATAAAGCGACTTTGCATTCGATGGGGGGCGTGGTTGGAGGCACGAAACGCATGAATCTTGCGTATTTACGTAAAACTAAGGCTTTTTGATATGTTATTACAAGCTGGAACACCCACAGCCGAAGCAAAACGCTAACGTTCGATTCCGACCGAAACCGACTTTGTATTCGATGGGGGCTTGTTTGACGGCTTGGAGGCTCCAAATGCAAGAATCTTTCGGATTTACGTAAAACTAAGGCTTTTTGATCTCATATTACGAGCTGAAACACCTACAGCCGAAGAGAAACGCTAACGTTCGATTTCGGTATATAGCGACTTTGCATTCGATAGGGGCGTGGATGGAGGCTCGAAACGCATTAATCTTGCGTATTTACGTAAAATTAAGGCTTTTTGATCTCATATTACAAGCTGAAACACCTACAGCCGAAGCAAAACGCTAATGTTCGATTTCGATATAAAGCGACTTTGCATTCAATGGGGGGCGTGGTTGGAGGCTCGAAACGCATGAATCTTGCGTATTTACATGAAACTAAGGCTTTTTGATTTGTTATTACAAGCTGGAACACCCACAGCCGGAGCAAAACGCTAACGTTCGATTCCGACCGAAACCGAGTTTGTATTCGATGGGGGCTTGTTTGACGGCTCGAAACGCACGAATCTTGCGTATTTACGTAAATTTAAGGCGTTTTGATCTCATATTACAAGCTGAAACACCTACAGCCGAAGCAAAACGCTAATGTTCGATTTCGCCATAAAGCGACTTTGCATTCGATGGGGGCTTGTTTGGCGGCTCGAAACGGATTAATCTTTTGTATTTACGTAAAACTAAGATTTTTTGATCTCATATTACGAGCTGGAACAGCTACAGCCGAAGCAAAACGCTAATGTTCGATTTCGGCATAAAGCGACTTTGCATTCGATGGGGGCTTGTTTGGCGGCTCGAAACGGATTAATCATTTGTATTTACGTAAAACTAAGATTTTTTGATCTCATATTACGAGCTGGAACAGCTACAGCCGAAGCAAAACGCTAACGTCCGATTCCGACTGAAACCGACTTTGTATTCGATGGGGGCTTGTTTGACGGCTCGAAACGAACGAATCTTGCGTATTTACGTAAAATTAAGGCGTTTTGATCTCATATTACAAGCTGAAAGACCTACAGTCGAAGCAAAACGCTAATGTTCGATTTCGATATAAAGCGACTTTGCATTCGATGGGGGCGTGGTTGGATACTTGAAACGCAAGAAACTTGCGTATTTACGTGAAACTAAAGCTTTTTGATCTCATAGTACGAGCTGGACAACCTACAGTCGAAGCAATACGCAAATGTTCGATTTCGATATAAAGCGACTTTGCATTCGATGGGGGCGTGGTTGGAGGCTCGAAACGCATGAATCTTGCCTATTTACGTAAAACTAAGGCTTTTTGATCTGATATTACAAGCTGGAACACCTCCAGACGAAGCAAAATGCTAACGTTCAATTCTGACCGAAAACGACTTTGCATTCGATGGGGGCTTGTTTGGCGGTTCGAAAAGCATAAATCTTGCCCATTTACGTAAAACTAAGGCTTTTTCATCTCATATTACGAGCTGGAACACCGACAGCCGAAGCAAAACGCTAATTTTCGATTTCGATGTAAAGCGACTTTGGATTCGATGGGGGCTTCTTCGGCGGCTCGAAACGCATGAATCTTTCGTATTTACGTAGAACTAAGGCTTTTTGATCTCATTTTACGAACTGGCACACCTATAGTCGAAGCAATACGCAAATGTTCGATTTTGACATAAAGCGACTTTGTATTCAATAGGGGCGTGGTTGGAGACTCCAAACGCAAGAATCTTTCGGATTTACGTAAAACTAAGGCTTTTTGATCTCATATTACGAGCTGAAACACCTACAGCCGAAGCAAAATGCTAATGTTCGATTTCGATATAAAGCGACTTTGTATTCGATAGGGGCGTCGTTGGAGGCTCCAAACGCAAGAATCTTTCGGATTTACGTAAAACTAAGGCTTTTTGATCTCATATTACGAGCTGAAACACCTACAGCCGAAGCAAAACGCTAACGTTCGATTTCGATATAAAGCGACTTTGCATTCGATCGGGGCTTGTTTGGCGGCTCGAATCGCATGAATCTTGCGTATTTACGTAAAACTAAGGCTTTTTGATCTCATATTACGAGCTGGAACACCTACATCTGAAGCAAAACGCTAATGTTCGATTTCGATACGAAGCGACTTTGCCTTCGATGGGGGCGTGGTTGGAGGCTCGAAACGCATGAATCTTGCGTATTTACGTAAAATTAAGGCTTTTTGATTTCTTATTACGAGCTGAAACACCTACAGCCGAAGCAAAACGCTAACGTTCGATTCCGACCGAAACCGACTTTGTATTCGATGCGGGCTTGTTTGACGGCTCGAAACGCACGAATCTTGCGTATTTACCTAAATTTAAGGCGTTTTGATCTCATATTACAAGCTGAAACACCTACAGCCGAAGCAAAACGCTAATGTTCGATTTCGCCATAAAGCGACTTTGCATTCGATGGGGGCTTGTTTGGCGGCTCGAAACGGATTAATCTTTTGTATTTACGTAAAACTAAGATTTTTTGATCTCATATTACGAGCTGGAACAGCTACAGCCGAAGCAAAACGCTAATGTTCGATTTCGGCATAAAGCGACTTTGCATTCGATGGGGGCTTGTTTGGCGGCTCGAAACGGATTAATCATTTGTATTTACGTAAAACTAAGATTTTTTGATCTCATATTACGAGCTGGAACAGCTACAGCCGAAGCAAAACGCTAACGTCCGATTCCGACTGAAACCGACTTTGTATTCGATGGGGGCTTGTTTGACGGCTCGAAACGAACGAATCTTGCGTATTTACGTAAAATTAAGGCGTTTTGATCTCATATTACAAGCTGAAAGACCTACAGTCGAAGCAAAACGCTAATGTTCGATTTCGATATAAAGCGACTTTGCATTCGATAGGGGCTTGTTTGGCGGCTCGAAACGCATGAATCTTGCGTATTTACGTAAAACTAAGGATTTTGATCTCATATTACGAACTGGAACACCTACAGACGAAGCAAAACGCTAATGTTCGATTTCGATATAAAGCGACTTTGCATTCGATGGGGGCGTGGTTGGAGGCTCGAAACGCATGAATCTTGCGTATTTACGTAAAATTAAGGCTTTTTGATCTCATAATACGAGCTGAAACACCTACAGCCGAAGCAAAACGCTAATGTTCGATTTCGATATAAAGCGACTTTGCATTCGATGGGGGGCGTGGTTGGATACTCGAAACGCAAGAAACTTGCGTATTTACGTGAAACTAAAGCTTTTTGATCTCATAGTACGAGCTGGACAACCTACAGTCGAAGCAATACGCAAATGTTCGATTTCGATATAAAGCGACTTTGCATTCGATAGGGGCGTGGTTGGAGGCTCCAAACGCAAGAATCTTTCGGATTTACGTAAAACTAACGCTTTTTGATCTCATATTACGAGCTGAAACACCTACAGCCGAAGCAAAACGCTAACGTTCGATTTCGATATATAGCGACTTTGCATTCGATAGGGGCTTGTTTGGCGGCTCGAAACGCATGAATCTTACGTATTTACGTAAAACTAAGGCTTTTTGATCTCATATTACGAGCTGGAACACCTACAGCCGAAGCAAAACGCTAATGTTCGATTTCGATATAAAGCGACTTTGTATTCGATAGGGGCGTGGTTGGAGGCTCCAAACGCAAGAATCTTTCGGATTTACGTAAAACTAAGGCTTTTTGATCTCATATTACGAGCTGAAACACCTACAGCCGAAGCAAAACGCTAACGTTCGATTTCGATATAAAGCGACTTTGCATTCGATGGGGGCTTGTTTGGCGGCTCGAAAAGCATAAATCTTGCCCATTTACGTAGAACTACGGCTTTTTCATCTCATATTACGAGCTGGAACACCTACAGCCGAAGCAAAACCCTAATTTTCGATTTCGATATAAAGCGACTTTGGATTCGATGGGGGCTTCTTCGGTGGCTCGAAACGCATGAATCTTTCGTATTTACGTAGAACTAAGGCTTTTTGATCTCATTTTACGAACTGGCACACCTATAGTCGAAGCAATACGCAAATGTTCAATTTCGATATAAAGCGACTTTGTATTCAATAGGGGCGTGGTTGGAGACTCCAAACGCAAGAATCTTTCGGATTTACGTAAAACTAAGGCTTTTTGGTCTCATATTACGAGGTGAAACACCTACAGCCGAAGCAAAACGCTAACGTTCGATTTCGATATATAGCGACTTTGCATTCGATAGGGGCTTGTTTGGCGGCTCGAAACGCATGAATCTTTCGTATTTACGTAAAACTAAGGCTTTTTGATCTCATATTACGAGCTGGAACACCTACAGCCGAAGCAAAACGCTAATGTTCGATTTCGATATAAAGCAACTTTGCATTCGATAGGGGCGTGGTTGGAGGCTCGAAACGCATGAATCTTGCGTATTTACGTAAAATTAAGGCTTTTTGATCTCATAATACGAGCTGAAACACCTACAGCCGAAGCAAAACGCTAATGTTCGATTTCGATATAAAGCGACTTTGCATTCGATGGGGGGCGTGGTTGGATACTCGAAACGCAAGAAACTTGCGTATTTACGTGAAACTAAAGCTTTTTGATCTCATAGTACGAGCTGGACAACCTACAGTCGAAGCAATACGCAAATGTTCGATTTCGATATAAAGCGACTTTGCATTCCATAGGGGCGTGGTTGGAGGCTCCAAACGCAAGAATCTTTCGGATTTACGTAAAACTAACGCTTTTTGATCTCATATTACGAGCTGAAACACCTACAGCCGAAGCAAAACGCTAACGTTCGATTTCGATATATAGCGACTTTGCATTCGATAGGGGCTTGTTTGGCGGCTCGAAACGCATGAATCTTACGTATTTACGTAAAACTAAGGCTTTTTGATCTCATATTACGAGCTGGAACACCTACAGCCGAAGCAAAACGCTAATGTTCGATTTCGATATAAAGCGACTTTGTATTCGATAGGGGCGTGGTTGGAGGCTCCAAACGCAAGAATCTTTCGGATTTACGTAAAACTAAGGCTTTTTGATCTCATATTACGAGCTGAAACACCTACAGCCGAAGCAAAACGCTAACGTTCGATTTCGATATAAAGCGACTTTGCATTCGATTGGGGCTTGTTTGGCGGCTCGAAAAGCATAAATCTTGCCCATTTACGTAGAACTACGGCTTCTTCATCTCATATTACGAGCTGGAACACCTACAGCCGAAGCAAAACCCTAATTTTCGATTTCGATATAAAGCGACTTTGGATTCGATGGGGGCTTCTTCGGTGGCTCGAAACGCATGAATCTTTCGTATTTACGTAGAACTAAGGCTTTTTGATCTCATTTTACGAACTGGCACACCTATAGTCGAAGCAATACGCAAATGTTCGATTTCGATATAAAGCGACTTTGTATTCAATAGGGGCGTGGTTGGAGACTCCAAACGCAAGAATCTTTCGGATTTACGTAAAACTAAGGCTTTTTGATCTCATATTACGAGCTGAAACACCTACAGCCGAAGCAAAACGCTAACGTTCGATTTCGATATATAGCGACTTTGCATTCGATAGGGGCTTGTTTGGCGGCTCGAAACGCATGAATCTTTCGTATTTACGTAAAACTAAGGCTTTTTGATCTCATATTACGAGCTGGAACACCTACAGCCGAAGCAAAACGCTAATGTTCGATTTCGATATAAAGCAACTTTGCATTCGATAGGGGCGTGGTTGGAGGCTCGAAACGCATGAATCTTGCGTATTTACGTTAAATTAAGGCTTTTTGATCTCATAATACGAGCTGAAACACCTACAGCCGAAGCAAAACGCTAATGTTCGATTTCAATATAAAACGACTTTGCATTCGATGGGGGGCGTGGTTGGATACTCGAAAGCAAGAAACTTGCGTATTTACGTGAAACTAAAGCTTTTTGATCTCATAGTACGAGCTGGACAACCTACAGTCGAAGCAATACGCAAATGCTCGATTTCGATATAAAGAGACTTTGCATTCGATGGGGGCTTGTTTGGCGGCTCGAAACGCATGAATCTTGCGTTTTTACGTAAAACTAAGGCTTTTTGATCTCATATTACGAGCTAAAACACCTACAGCCGAAGCAAAACGCTAACGTTCGATTTCGATATATAGCGACTTTGCATTCGATAGGGGCTTGTTTGGCGGCTCGAAACGTATGAATCTTGCGTATTTACGTAAAACTAAGGCTTTTTGATCTCATATTACGAGCTGGAACACCTACAGCCTAAGCAAAACGCTAATGTTCGATTTCGATATAAAGCGACTTTGCATTCGATGGGGGCGTGGTTGGAGGCTCAAAACGCATGAATCTTGCGTATTTACGTAAAATTAAGGCTTTTTGATCTCATATTACGAGCTGAAACACCTACAGCCGAAGCAAAACGCTAATGTTCGATTTCGATATAAAGCGACTTTGCATTCGATGGGGGGCGTGGTTGGATACTCGACACGCAAGAAACTTGCGTATTTACGTGAAACTAAAGCTTTTTGATCTCATAGTACGAGCTGGACAACCTACAGTCGAAGCAATACGCAAATGTTCGATTTCGATATAAAGCGACGTTGCATTCGATTGGGGCTTGTTTGGCGGCTCGAAACGCATGAATCTTGCATTTTTACGTAAAATTAAGGCTTTTTGATCTCATATTACGTGCTGAAACACCTACAGCCGAAGCAAAACCCTAATGTTCGATTTCGGCATAAAGCGACTTTGCATTCGATGGGGGCTTGTTTGGCGGCTCGAAACGGACAAATCTTTTGTATTTACGTAAAACTAAGATTTTTTGATCTCATATTACGAGCTGGAACAGCTACAGCCGAAGCAAAACGCTAATGTTCGATTTTGATATAAAGCGACTTTGCATTCGATGGGGGGCGTGGTTGGAGGCACGAAACGCATGAATCTTGCGTATTTACGTAAAATTAAGGCTTTTTGATCTCATAATACGAGCTGAAACACCTACAGCCGAAGAGAAACGCTAACGTTCGATTTCGGTATATAGCGACTTTGCATTCGATAGGGGCGTGGATGGAGGCTCGAAACGCATTAATCTTGCGTATTTACGTAAAATTAAGGCTTTTTGATCTCATATTACAAGCTGAAACACCTACAGCCGAAGCAAAACGCTAATGTTCGATTTCGATATAAAGCGACTTTGCATTCAATGGGGGGCGTGGTTGGAGGCTCGAAACGCATGAATCTTGCGTATTTACATGAAACTAAGGCTTTTTGATTTGTTATTACAAGCTGGAACACCCACAGCCGGAGCAAAACGCTAACGTTCGATTCCGACCGAAACCGACTTTGTATTCGATGGGGGCTTGTTTGGCGGTTCGAAAAGCATAAATCTTGCCCATTTACGTAAAACTAAGGCTTTTTCATCTCATATTACGAGCTGGAACACCGACAGCCGAAGCAAAACGCTAATTTTCGATTTCGATGTAAAGCGACTTTGGATTCGATGGGGGCTTCTTCGGCGGCTCGAAACGCATGAATCTTTCGTATTTACGTAGAACTAAGGCTTTTTGATCTCATTTTACGAACTGGCACACCTATAGTCGAAGCAATACGCAAATGTTCGATTTTGACATAAAGCGACTTTGTATTCAATAGGGGCGTGGTTGGAGACTCCAAACGCAAGAATCTTTCGGATTTACGTAAAACTAAGGCTTTTTGATCTCATATTACGAGCTGAAACACCTACAGCCGAAGCAAAATGCTAATGTTCGATTTCGATATAAAGCGACTTTGTATTCGATAGGGGCGTCGTTGGAGGCTCCAAACGCAAGAATCTTTCGGATTTACGTAAAACTAAGGCTTTTTGATCTCATATTACGAGCTGAAACACCTACAGCCGAATCAAAACGCTAACGTTCGATTTCGATATAAAGCGACTTTGCATTCGATCGGGGCTTGTTTGGCGGCTCGAATCGCATGAATCTTGCGTATTTACGTAAACCTAAGGCTTTTTGATCTCATATTACGAGCTGGAACACCTACATCTGAAGCAAAACGCTAATGTTCGATTTCGATATGAAGCGACTTTGCCTTCGATGGGGGCGTGGTTGGAGGCTCGAAACGCATGAATCTTGCGTATTTACGTAAAATTAAGGCTTTTTGATTTCTTATTACGAGCTGAAACACCTACAGCCGAAGCAAAACGCTAACGTTCGATTCCGACCGAAACCGACTTTGTATTCGATGCGGGCTTGTTTGACGGCTCGAAACGCACGAATCTTGCGTATTTACGTAAGATTAAGGCGTTTTGATCTCATATTACAAGCTGAAACACCTACAGCCGAAGCAAAACGCTAATGTTCGATTTCGATATAAAGCGACTTTGCATTCAATGGGGGGCGTGGTTGGAGGCTCGAAACGCATGAATCTTGCGTATTTACATGAAACTAAGGCTTTTTGATTTGTTATTACAAGCTGGAACACCCACAGCCGGAGCAAAACGCTAACGTTCGATTCCGACCGAAACCGACTTTGTATTCGATGGGGGCTTGTTTGACGGCTCGAAACGCACGAATCTTGCGTATTTACGTAAATTTAAGGCGTTTTGATCTCATATTACAAGCTGAAACACCTACAGCCGAAGCAAAACGCTAATGTTCGATTTCGCCATAAAGCGACTTTGCATTCGATGGGGGCTTGTTTGGCGGCTCGAAACGGATTAATCTTTTGTATTTACGTAAAACTAAGATTTTTTGATCTCATATTACGAGCTGGAACAGCTACAGCCGAAGCAAAACGCTAATGTTCGATTTCGGCATAAAGCGACTTTGCATTCGATGGGGGCTTGTTTGGCGGCTCGAAACGGATTAATCATTTGTATTTACGTAAAACTAAGATTTTTTGATCTCATATTACGAGCTGGAACAGCTACAGCCGAAGCAAAACGCTAACGTCCGATTCCGACTGAAACCGACTTTGTATTCGATGGGGGCTTGTTTGACGGCTCGAAACGAACGAATCTTGCGTATTTACGTAAAATTAAGGCGTTTTGATCTCATATTACAAGCTGAAAGACCTACAGTCGAAGCAAAACGCTAATGTTCGATTTCGATATAAAGCGACTTTGCATTCGATAGGGGCTTGTTTGGCGGCTCGAAACGCATGAATCTTGCGTATTTACGTAAAACTAAGGATTTTGATCGCATATTACGAACTGGAACACCTACAGACGAAGCAAAACGCTAATGTTCGATTTCGATATAAAGCGACTTTGCATTCGATGGGGGCGTGGTTGGAGGCTCGAAACGCATGAATCTTGCGTATTTACGTAAAATTAAGGCTTTTTGATCTCATAATACGAGCTGAAACACCTACAGCCGAAGCAAAACGCTAATGTTCGATTTCGATATAAAGCGACTTTGCATTCGATGGGGGGCGTGGTTGGATACTCGAAACGCAAGAAACTTGCGTATTTACGTGAAACTAAAGCTTTTTGATCTCATAGTACGAGCTGGACAACCTACAGTCGAAGCAATACGCAAATGTTCGATTTCGATATAAAGCGACTTTGCATTCGATAGGGGCGTGGTTGGAGGCTCCAAACGCAAGAATCTTTCGGATTTACGTAAAACTAACGCTTTTTGATCTCATATTACGAGCTGAAACACCTACAGCCGAAGCAAAACGCTAACGTTCGATTTCGATATATAGCGACTTTGCATTCGATAGGGGCTTGTTTGGCGGCTCGAAACGCATGAATCTTACGTATTTACGTAAAACTAAGGCTTTTTGATCTCATATTACGAGCTGGAACACCTACAGCCGAAGCAAAACGCTAATGTTCGATTTCGATATAAAGCGACTTTGTATTCGATAGGGGCGTGGTTGGAGGCTCCAAACGCAAGAATCTTTCGGATTTACGTAAAACTAAGGCTTTTTGATCTCATATTACGAGCTGAAACACCTACAGCCGAAGCAAAACGCTAACGTTCGATTTCGATATAAAGCGACTTTGCATTCGATGGGGGCTTGTTTGGCGGCTCGAAAAGCATAAATCTTGCCCATTTACGTAGAACTACGGCTTTTTCATCTCATATTACGAGCTGGAACACCTACAGCCGAAGCAAAACCCTAATTTTCGATTTCGATATAAAGCGACTTTGGATTCGATGGGGGCTTCTTCGGTGGCTCGAAACGCATGAATCTTTCGTATTTACGTAGAACTAAGGCTTTTTGATCTCATTTTACGAACTGGCACACCTATAGTCGAAGCAATACGCAAATGTTCGATTTCGATATAAAGCGACTTTGTATTCAATAGGGGCGTGGTTGGAGACTCCAAACGCAAGAATCTTTCGGATTTACGTAAAACTAAGGCTTTTTGGTCTCATATTACGAGGTGAAACACCTACAGCCGAAGCAAAACGCTAACGTTCGATTTCGATATATAGCGACTTTGCATTCGATAGGGGCTTGTTTGGCGGCTCGAAACGCATGAATCTTTCGTATTTACGTAAAACTAAGGCTTTTTGATCTCATATTACGAGCTGGAACACCTACAGCCGAAGCAAAACGCTAATGTTCGATTTCGATATAAAGCAACTTTGCATTCGATAGGGGCGTGGTTGGAGGCTCGAAACGCATGAATCTTGCGTATTTACGTAAAATTAAGGCTTTTTGATCTCATAATACGAGCTGAAACACCTACAGCCGAAGCAAAACGCTAATGTTCGATTTCGATATAAAGCGACTTTGCATTCGATGGGGGGCGTGGTTGGATACTCGAAACGCAAGAAACTTGCGTATTTACGTGAAACTAAAGCTTTTTGATCTCATAGTACGAGCTGGACAACCTACAGTCGAAGCAATACGCAAATGTTCGATTTCGATATAAAGCGACTTTGCATTCCATAGGGGCGTGGTTGGAGGCTCCAAACGCAAGAATCTTTCGGATTTACGTAAAACTAACGCTTTTTGATCTCATATTACGAGCTGAAACACCTACAGCCGAAGCAAAACGCTAACGTTCGATTTCGATATATAGCGACTTTGCATTCGATAGGGGCTTGTTTGGCGGCTCGAAACGCATGAATCTTACGTATTTACGTAAAACTAAGGCTTTTTGATCTCATATTACGAGCTGGAACACCTACAGCCGAAGCAAAACGCTAATGTTCGATTTCGATATAAAGCGACTTTGTATTCGATAGGGGCGTGGTTGGAGGCTCCAAACGCAAGAATCTTTCGGATTTACGTAAAACTAAGGCTTTTTGATCTCATATTACGAGCTGAAACACCTACAGCCGAAGCAAAACGCTAACGTTCGATTTCGATATAAAGCGACTTTGCATTCGATTGGGGCTTGTTTGGCGGCTCGAAAAGCATAAATCTTGCCCATTTACGTAGAACTACGGCTTCTTCATCTCATATTACGAGCTGGAACACCTACAGCCGAAGCAAAACCCTAATTTTCGATTTCGATATAAAGCGACTTTGGATTCGATGGGGGCTTCTTCGGTGGCTCGAAACGCATGAATCTTTCGTATTTACGTAGAACTAAGGCTTTTTGATCTCATTTTACGAACTGGCACACCTATAGTCGAAGCAATACGCAAATGTTCGATTTCGATATAAAGCGACTTTGTATTCAATAGGGGCGTGGTTGGAGACTCCAAACGCAAGAATCTTTCGGATTTACGTAAAACTAAGGCTTTTTGATCTCATATTACGAGCTGAAACACCTACAGCCGAAGCAAAACGCTAACGTTCGATTTCGATATATAGCGACTTTGCATTCGATAGGGGCTTGTTTGGCGGCTCGAAACGCATGAATCTTTCGTATTTACGTAAAACTAAGGCTTTTTGATCTCATATTACGAGCTGGAACACCTACAGCCGAAGCAAAACGCTAATGTTCGATTTCGATATAAAGCAACTTTGCATTCGATAGGGGCGTGGTTGGAGGCTCGAAACGCATGAATCTTGCGTATTTACGTTAAATTAAGGCTTTTTGATCTCATAATACGAGCTGAAACACCTACAGCCGAAGCAAAACGCTAATGTTCGATTTCAATATAAAACGACTTTGCATTCGATGGGGGGCGTGGTTGGATACTCGAAAGCAAGAAACTTGCGTATTTACGTGAAACTAAAGCTTTTTGATCTCATAGTACGAGCTGGACAACCTACAGTCGAAGCAATACGCAAATGCTCGATTTCGATATAAAGCGACTTTGCATTCGATGGGGGCTTGTTTGGCGGCTCGAAACGCATGAATCTTGCGTTTTTACGTAAAACTAAGGCTTTTTGATCTCATATTACGAGCTAAAACACCTACAGCCGAAGCAAAACGCTAACGTTCGATTTCGATATATAGCGACTTTGCATTCGATAGGGGCTTGTTTGGCGGCTCGAAACGTATGAATCTTGCGTATTTACGTAAAACTAAGGCTTTTTGATCTCATATTACGAGCTGGAACACCTACAGCCTAAGCAAAACGCTAATGTTCGATTTCGATATAAAGCGACTTTGCATTCGATGGGGGCGTGGTTGGAGGCTCAAAACGCATGAATCTTGCGTATTTACGTAAAATTAAGGCTTTTTGATCTCATATTACGAGCTGAAACACCTACAGCCGAAGCAAAACGCTAATGTTCGATTTCGATATAAAGCGACTTTGCATTCGATGGGGGGCGTGGTTGGATACTCGACACGCAAGAAACTTGCGTATTTACGTGAAACTAAAGCTTTTTGATCTCATAGTACGAGCTGGACAACCTACAGTCGAAGCAATACGCAAATGTTCGATTTCGATATAAAGCGACGTTGCATTCGATTGGGGCTTGTTTGGCGGCTCGAAACGCATGAATCTTGCATTTTTACGTAAAATTAAGGCTTTTTGATCTCATATTACGTGCTGAAACACCTACAGCCGAAGCAAAACCCTAATGTTCGATTTCGGCATAAAGCGACTTTGCATTCGATGGGGGGCGTGGTTGGAGGCACGAAACGCATGAATCTTGCGTATTTACGTAAAACTAAGGCTTTTTGATATGTTATTACAAGCTGGAACACCCACAGCCGAAGCAAAACGCTAACGTTCGATTCCGACCGAAACCGACTTTGTATTCGATGGGGGCTTGTTTGACGGCTTGGAGGCTCCAAACGCAAGAATCTTTCGGATTTACGTAAAACTAAGGCTTTTTGATCTCATATTACGAGCTGAAACACCTACAGCCGAAGCAAAACGCTAACGTTCGATTTCGATATAAAGCGACTTTGCATTCGATAGGGGCTTGTTTGGCGGCTCGAAACGCATGAATCTTGCGTATTTACGTAAAACTAAGGCTTTTTGATCTCATATTACGAGCTGAAACACCTACAGCCGAAGCAAAACGCTAACGTTCGATTTCGATATAAAGCGACTTTGCATTCGATAGGGGCTTGTTTGGCGGCTCGAAACGCATGAATCTTGCGTATTTACGTAAAACTAAGGCTTTTTGATCTCATATTACGAGCTGGAACACCTACAGCCGAAGCAAAACGCTAATGTTCGATTTCGATATAAAGCGACTTTGCATTCGATGGGGGCTTGTTTGGCGGCTCGAAACGCATAAATCTTGCGGATTTACGTAAAACTAAGTCTTTTTCATCTCATATTACGAGCTGGAACACCTACAGCCGGAGCAAAACGCTAATGTTCGATTTCGATATAAAGCGACTTTGTATTCGATAGGGGCGTGGTTGGAGGCTCCAAACGCAAGAATCTTTCGGATTTACGTAAAACTAAGGCTTTTTGATCTCATATTACGAGCTGAAACACCTACAGCCGAAGCAAAACGCTAAAGTTCGATTTCGGTATATAGCGACTTTGCATTCGATAGGGGCTTGTTTGGCGGCTCGAAACGCATGAATCTTACGTATTTACGTAAAACTAAGGCTTTTTGATCTCATATTACGAGCTGGAACACCTACAGCCGAAGCAAAACGCTAATGTTCGATTTCGATATAAAGCGACTTTGTATTCGATAGGGGCGTGGTTGGAGGCTCCAAACGCAAGAATCTTTCGGATTTACGTAAAACTAAGGCTTTTTGATCTCATATTACGAACTGGAACACCTACAGCCGAAGCAAAACGCTAATGTTCGATTTCCATATAAAGCGACTTTGCATTCGATGGGGGCGTGGTTGGAGGCTCGAAATGCATGAATCTTGCGTATTTACGTAAAATTAAGGCTTTTTGATCTCATAATACGAGCTGAAACACCTACAGCCGAAGCAAAACGCTAATGTTCGATTTCGATATAAAGCGACTTTGCATTCGATGGGGGGCGTGGTTGGATACTCGAAACGCAAGAAACTTGCGTATTTACGTGAAACTAAAGCTTTTTGATCTCATAGTACGAGCTGGACAACCTACAGTCGAAGCAATACGCAAATGTTCGATTTCGATATAAAGCGACTTTGCATTCGATAGGGGCGTGGTTGGAGGCTCCAAACGCAAGAATCTTTCGGATTTACGTAAAACTAACGCTTTTTGATCTCATATTACGAGCTGAAACACCTACAGCCGAAGCAAAACGCTAACGTTCGATTTCGATATATAGCGACTTTGCATTCGATAGGGGCTTGTTTGGCGGCTCGAAACGCATGAATCTTACGTATTTACGTAAAACTAAGGCTTTTTGATCTCATATTACGAGCTGGAACACCTACAGCCGAAGCAAAACGCTAATGTTCGATTTCGATATAAAGCGACTTTGTATTCGATAGGGGCGTGGTTGGAGGCTCCAAACGCAAGAATCTTTCGGATTTACGTAAAACTAAGGCTTTTTGATCTCATATCACGAGCTGAAACACCTACAGCCGAAGCAAAACGCTAACGTTCGATTTCGATATAAAGCGACTTTGCATTCGATGGGGGCTTGTTTGGCGGCTCGAAAAACATAAATCTTGCCCATTTACGTAGAACTACGGCTTTTTCATCTCATATTACGAGCTGGAACAGCTACAGCCGAAGCAAAACGCTAATGTTCGATTTCGATATAAAGCGACTTTGTATTCGATAGGGGCGTGGTTGGAGGCTCCAAATGCAAGAATCTTTCGGATTTACGTAAAACTAAGGCTTTTTGATCTCATATTACGAGCTGAAACACCTACAGCCGAAGCAAAACGCTAACGTTCGATTTCGGTATATAGCGACTTTGCATTCGATAGGGGCGTGGTTGGAGGCTCGAAACGCATTAATCTTGCGTATTTACGTAAAATTAAGGCTTTTTGATCTCATATTACATGCTGAAACACCTACAGCCGAAGCAAAACGCTAATGTTCGATTTCGATATAAAGCGACTTTGCATTCAATGGCGGGCGTGGTTGGAGGCTCGAAACGCATGAATCTTGCGTATTTACATGAAACTAAGGCTTTTTGATTTGTTATTACAAGCTGGAACACCCACAGCCGGAGCAAAACGCTAACGTTCGATTCCGACCGAAACCGACTTTGTATTCGATGAGGGCTTGTTTGACGGCTCGAAACGCACGAATCTTGCGTATTTACGTAAATTTAAGGCGTTTTGATCTCATATTACAAGCTGAAACACCTACAGCCGAAGCAAAACGCTTATGTTCGATTTCGCCATAAAGCGACTTTGCATTCGATGGGGGCTTGTTTGGCGGCTCGAAAAGCATAAATCTTGCCCATTTACGTAGAACTACGGCTTTTTTATCTCATATTACGAGCTGGAACAGCTACAGCCGAAGCAAAACGCTAATGTTCGATTTCGATATAAAGCGACTTTGTATTCGATAGGGGCGTGGTTGGAGGCTCCAAACGCAAGAATCTTTCGGATTTACGTAAAACTAAGGCTTTTTGATCTCATATTACGAGCTGAAACACCTACAGCCGAAGCAAAACGCTAACGTTCGATTTCGATATAAAGCGACTTTGCATTCGATCGGGGCTTGTTTGGCGGCTCGAAACGCATGAATCTTGCGTATTTACGTAAAACTAAGGCTTTTTGATCTCATATTACGAGCTGGAACACCTACATCTGAAGCAAAACGCTAATGTTCGATTTCGATATGAAGCGACTTTGCCTTCGATGGGGGCGTGGTTGGAGGCTCGAAACGCATGAATCTTGCGTATTTACGTAAAATTAAGGCTTTTTGATTTCTTATTACGAGCTGAAACACCTACAGCCGAAGCAAAACGCTAACGTTCGATTCCGACCGAAACCGACTTTGTATTCGATGCGGGCTTGTTTGACGGCTCGAAACGCACGAATCTTGCGTATTTACGTAAGATTAACGCGTTTTGATCTCATATTACAAGCTGAAACACCTACAGCCGAAGCAAAACGCTAATGTTCGATTTCGATATAAAGCGACTTTGCATTCAATGGGGGGCGTGGTTGGAGGCTCGAAACGCATGAATCTTGCGTATTTACGTAAAATTAAGGCTTTTTGATCTCATATTACAAGCTGAAACACCTACAGCCGAAGCAAAACGCTAATGTTCGATTTCGATACAAAGCGACTTTGCATTCAATGGGGGGCGTGGTTGGAGGCTCGAAACGCATGAATCTTGCGTATTTACATGAAACTAAGGCTTTTTGATTTGTTATTACAAGCTGGAACACCCACAGCCGGAGCAAAACGCTAACGTTCGATTCCGACCGAAACCGACTTTGTATTCGATGGGGGCTTGTTTGACGGCTCGAAACGCACGAAGCTTGCGTATTTACGTAAATTTAAGGCGTTTTGATCTCATATTACAAGCTGAAACACCTACAGCCGAAGCAAAACGCTAATGTTCGATTTCGCCATAAAGCGACTTTGCATTCGATGGGGGCTTGTTTGGCGGCTCGAAACGGATTAATCTTTTGTATTTACGTAAAACTAAGATTTTTTGATCTCATATTACGAGCTGGAACAGCTACAGCCGAAGCAGAACGCTAATGTTCGATTTCGGCATAAAGCGACTTTGCATTCGATGGGGGCTTGTTTGGCGGCTCGAAACGGATTAATCTTTTGTATTTACGTAAAACTAAGATTTTTTGATCTCATATTACGAGCTGGAACAGCTACAGCCGAAGCAAAACGCTAACGTCCGATTCCGACTGAAACCGACTTTGTATTCGATGGGGGCTTGTTTGACGGCTCGAAACGAACGAATCTTGCGTATTTACGTAAAATTAAGGCGTTTTGATCTCATATTACAAGCTGAAAGACCTACAGTCGAAGCAAAACGCTAATGTTCGATTTCGATATAAAGCGACTCTGCATTCGATGGGGGCGTGGTTGGATACTTGAAACGCAAGAAACTTGCGTATTTACGTGAAACTAAAGCTTTTTGATCTCATAGTACGAGCTGGACAACCTACAGTCGAAGCAATACGCAAATGTTCGATTTCGATATAAAGCGACTTTGCATTCGATGGGGGCGTGGTTGGAGGCTCGAAACGCATGAATCTTGCCTATTTACGTAAAACTAAGGCTTTTTGATCTGATATTACGAGCTGGAACACCTCCAGACGAAGCAAAATGCTAACGTTCAATTCTGACCGAAAACGACTTTGCATTCGATGGGGGCTTGTTTGGCGGCTCGAAAAGCATAAATCTTGCCCATTTACGTAAAACTAAGGCTTTTTCATCTCATATTACGAGCTGGAACACCGACAGCCGAAGCAAAACGCTAATTTTCGATTTCGATATAAAGCGACTTTGGATTCGATGGGGGCTTCTTCGGCGGCTCGAAACGCATGAATCTTTCGTATTTACGTAGAACTAAGGCTTTTTGATCTCATTTTACGAACTGGCACACCTATAGTCGAAGCAATACGCAAATGTTCGATTTTGACATAAAGCGACTTTGTATTCAATAGGGGCGTGGTTGGAAACTCCAAACGCAAGAATCTTTCGGATTTACGTAAAACTAAGGCTTTTTGATCTCATATTACGAGCTGAAACACCTACAGCCGAAGCAAAACGCAAACGTTCGATTTCGATATATGGCGACTTTGCATTCGATAGGGGCTTGTTTGGCGGCTCGAAACGCATGAATCTTGCGTATTTACGTAAAACTAAGGCTTTTTGATCTCATATTACGAACTGGAACACCTACAGCCGAAGCAAAACGCTAATGTTCGATTTCGATATAAAGCGACTTTGCATTCGATGGGGGCGTGGTTGGAGGCTCGAAACGCATGAATCTTGCGTATTTACGTAAAATTAAGGCTTTTTGATCTCATAATACGAGCTGAAACACCTACAGCCGAAGCAAAACGCTAATGTTCGATTTCGATATAAAGCGACTTTGCATTCGATGGGGGGCGTGGTTGGATACTCGAAACGCAAGAAACTTGCGTATTTACGTGAAACTAAAGCTTTTTGATCTCATAGTACGAGCTGGACAACCTACAGTCGAAGCAATACGCAAATGTTCGATTTCGATATAAAGCGACTTTGCATTCGATAGGGGCGTGGTTGGAGGCTCCAAACGCAAGAATCTTTCGGATTTACGTAAAACTAACGCTTTTTGATCTCATATTACGAGCTGAAACACCTACAGCCGAAGCAAAACGCTAACGTTCGATTTCGATATATAGCGACTTTGCATTCGATAGGGGCTTGTTTGGCGGCTCGAAACGCATGAATCTTACGTATTTACGTAAAACTAAGGCTGTTTGATCTCATATTACGAGCTGGAACACCTACAGCCGAAGCAAAACGCTAATGTTCGATTTCGATATAAAGCGACTTTGTATTCGATAGGGGCGTGGTTGGAGGCTCCAAACGCAAGAATCTTTCGGATTTACATAAAACTAAGGCTTTTTGATCTCATATTACGAGCTGAAACACCTACAGCCGAAGCAAAACGCTAACGTTCGATTTCGATATAAAGCGACTTTGCATTCGATGGGGGCTTGTTTGGCGGCTCGAAAAGCATAAATCTTGCCCATTTACGTAGAACTACGGCTTTTTCATCTCATATTACGAGCTGGAACACCTACAGCCGAAGCAAAACCCTAATTTTCGATTTCGATATAAAGCGACTTTGGATTCGATGGGGGCTTCTTCGGTGGCTCGAAACGCATGAATCTTTCGTATTTACGTAGAACTAAGGCTTTTTGATCTCATTTTACGAACTGGCACACCTATAGTCGAAGCAATACGCAAATGTTCGATATCGATATAAAGCGACTTTGTATTCGATAGGGGCGTCGTTGGAGGCTCCAAACGCAAGAATCTTTCGGATTTACGTAAAACTAAGGCTTTTTGATCTCATATTACGAGCTGAAACACCTACAGCCGAAGCAAAACGCTAACGTTCGATTTCCATATAAAGCGACTTTGCATTCGATCGGGGCTTGTTTGGCGGCTCGAAACGCATGAATCTTGCGTATTTACGTAAAACTAAGGCTTTTTGATCTCATATTACGAGCTGGAACACCTACATCTGAAGCAAAACGCTAATGTTCGATTTCGATATGAAGCGACTTTGCCTTCGATGGGGGCGTGGTTGGAGGCTCGAAACGCATGAATCTTGCGTATTTACGTAAAATTAAGGCTTTTTGATTTCTTATTACGAGCTGAAACACCTACAGCCGAAGCAAAACGCTAACGTTCGATTCCGACCGAAACCGACTTTGTATTCGATGCGGGCTTGTTTGACGGCTCGAAACGCACGAATCTTGCGTATTTACGTAAGATTAAGGCGTTTTGATCTCATATTACAAGCTGAAACACCTACAGCCGAAGCAAAACGCTAATGTTCGATTTCGATATAAAGCGACTTTGCATTCAATGGGGGGCGTGGTTGGAGGCTCGAAACGCATGAATCTTGCGTATTTACATGAAACTAAGGCTTTTTGATTTGTTATTACAAGCTGGAACACCCACAGCCGGAGCAAAACGCTAACGTTCGATTCCGACCGAAACCGACTTTGTATTCGATGGGGGCTTGTTTGACGGCTCGAAACGCACAAATCTTGCGTATTTACGTAAATTTAAGGCGTTTTGATCTCATATTACAAGCTGAAACACCTATAGCCGAAGCAAAACGCTAATGTTCGATTTCGCCATAAAGCGACTTTGCATTCGATGGGGGCTTGTTTGGCGGCTCGAAACGGATTAATCTTTTGTATTTACGTAAAACTAAGATTTTTTGATCTCATATTACGAGCTGGAACAGCTACAGCCGAAGCAAAACGCTAATGTTCGATTTCGGCATAAAGCGACTTTGCATTCGATGGGGGCTTGTTTGGCGGCTCGAAACGGATTAATCTTTTGTATTTACGTAAAACTAAGATTTTTTGATCTCATATTACGAGCTGGAACAGCTACAGCCGAAGCAAAACGCTAACGTCCGATTCCGACTGAAACCGACTTTGTATTCGATGGGGGCTTGTTTGACGGCTCGAAACGAACGAATCTTGCGTATTTACGTAAAATTAAGGCGTTTTGATCTCATATTACAAGCTGAAAGACCTACAGTCGAAGCAAAACGCTAATGTTCGATTTCGATATAAAGCGACTTTGCATTCGATGGGGGCGTGGTTGGATACTTGAAACGCAAGAATCTTGCGTATTTACGTGAAACTAAAGCTTTTTGATCTCATAGTACGAGCTGGACAACCTACAGTCGAAGCAATACGCAAATGTTCGATTTCGATATAAAGCGACTTTGCATTCGATGGGGGCGTGGTTGGAGGCTCGAAACGCATGAATCTTGCCTATTTACGTAAAACTAAGGCTTTTTGATCTGATATTACGAGCTGGAACACCTCCAGACGAAGCAAAATGCTAACGTTCAATTCTGACCGAAAACGACTTTGCATTCGATGGGGGCTTGTTTGGCGGCTCGAAAAGCATAAATCTTGCCCATTTACGTAAAACTAAGGCTTTTTCATCTCATATTACGAGCTGGAACACCGACAGCCGAAGCAAAACGCTAATTTTCGATTTCGATATAAAGCGACTTTGGATTCGATGGGGGCTTCTTCGGCGGCTCGAAACGCATGAATCTTTCGTATTTACGTAGAACTAAGGCTTTTTGATCTCATTTTACGAACTGGCACACCTATAGTCGAAGCAATACGCAAATGTTCGATTTTGACATAAAGCGACTTTGTATTCAATAGGGGCGTGGTTGGAGACTCCAAACGCAAGAATCTTTCGGATTTACGTAAAACTAAGGCTTTTTGATCTCATATTACGAGCTGAAACACCTACAGCCGAAGCAAAATGCTAATGTTCGATTTCGATATAAAGCGACTTTGTATTCGATAGGGGCGTCGTTGGAGGCTCCAAACGCAAGAATCTTTCGGATTTACGTAAAACTAAGGCTTTTTGATCTCATATTACGAGCTGAAACACCTACAGCCGAAGCAAAACGCTAACGTTCGATTTCGATATAAAGCGACTTTGCATTCGATCGGGGCTTGTTTGGCGGCTCGAATCGCATGAATCTTGCGTATTTACGTAAAACTAAGGCTTTTTGATCTCATATTACGAGCTGGAACACCTACATCTGAAGCAAAACGCTAATGTTCGATTTCGATATGAAGCGACTTTGCCTTCGATGGGGGCGTGGTTGGAGGCTCGAAACGCATGAATCTTGCGTATTTACGTAAAATTAAGGCTTTTTGATTTCTTATTACGAGCTGAAACACCTACAGCCGAAGCAAAACGCTAACGTTCGATTCCGACCGAAACCGACTTTGTATTCGATGCGGGCTTGTTTGACGGCTCGAAACGCACGAATCTTGCGTATTTACGTAAGATTAAGGCGTTTTGATCTCATATTACAAGCTGAAACACCTACAGCCGAAGCAAAACGCTAATGTTCGATTTCGATATAAAGCGACTTTGCATTCAATGGGGGGCGTGGTTGGAGGCTCGAAACGCATGAATCTTGCGTATTTACATGAAACTAAGGCTTTTTGATTTGTTATTACAAGCTGGAACACCCACAGCCGGAGCAAAACGCTAACGTTCGATTCCGACCGAAACCGACTTTGTATTCGATGGGGGCTTGTTTGACGGCTCTAAACGCACGAATCTTGCGTATTTACCTAAATTTAAGGCGTTTTGATCTCATATTACAAGCTGAAACACCTACAGCCGAAGCAAAACGCTAATGTTCGATTTCGCCATAAAGCGACTTTGCATTCGATGGGGGCTTGTTTGGCGGCTCGAAACGGATTAATCTTTTGTATTTACGTAAAACTAAGATTTTTTGATCTCATATTACGAGCTGGAACAGCTACAGCCGAAGCAAAACGCTAATGTTCGATTTCGGCATAAAGCGACTTTGCATTCGATGGGGGCTTGTTTGGCGGCTCGAAACGGATTAATCATTTGTATTTACGTAAAACTAAGATTTTTTGATCTCATATTACGAGCTGGAACAGCTACAGCCGAAGCAAAACGCTAACGTCCGATTCCGACTGAAACCGACTTTGTATTCGATGGGGGCTTGTTTGACGGCTCGAAACGAACGAATCTTGCGTATTTACGTAAAATTAAGGCGTTTTGATCTCATATTACAAGCTGAAAGACCTACAGTCGAAGCAAAACGCTAATGTTCGATTTCGATATAAAGCGACTTTGCATTCGATAGGGGCTTGTTTGGCGGCTCGAAACGCATGAATCTTGCGTATTTACGTAAAACTAAGGATTTTGATCTCATATTACGAACTGGAACACCTACAGACGAAGCAAAACGCTAATGTTCGATTTCGATATAAAGCGACTTTGCATTCGATGGGGGCGTGGTTGGAGGCTCGAAACGCATGAATCTTGCGTATTTACGTAAAATTAAGGCTTTTTGATCTCATAATACGAGCTGAAACACCTACAGCCGAAGCAAAACGCTAATGTTCGATTTCGATATAAAGCGACTTTGCATTCGATGGGGGGCGTGGTTGGATACTCGAAACGCAAGAAACTTGCGTATTTACGTGAAACTAAAGCTTTTTGATCTCATAGTACGAGCTGGACAACCTACAGTCGAAGCAATACGCAAATGTTCGATTTCGATATAAAGCGACTTTGCATTCGATAGGGGCGTGGTTGGAGGCTCCAAACGCAAGAATCTTTCGGATTTACGTAAAACTAACGCTTTTTGATCTCATATTACGAGCTGAAACACCTACAGCCGAAGCAAAACGCTAACGTTCGATTTCGATATATAGCGACTTTGCATTCGATAGGGGCTTGTTTGGCGGCTCGAAACGCATGAATCTTACGTATTTACGTAAAACTAAGGCTTTTTGATCTCATATTACGAGCTGGAACACCTACAGCCGAAGCAAAACGCTAATGTTCGATTTCGATATAAAGCGACTTTGTATTCGATAGGGGCGTGGTTGGAGGCTCCAAACGCAAGAATCTTTCGGATTTACGTAAAACTAAGGCTTTTTGATCTCATATTACGAGCTGAAACACCTACAGCCGAAGCAAAACGCTAACGTTCGATTTCGATATAAAGCGACTTTGCATTCGATGGGGGCTTGTTTGGCGGCTCGAAAAGCATAAATCTTGCCCATTTACGTAGAACTACGGCTTTTTCATCTCATATTACGAGCTGGAACACCTACAGCCGAAGCAAAACCCTAATTTTCGATTTCGATATAAAGCGACTTTGGATTCGATGGGGGCTTCTTCGGTGGCTCGAAACGCATGAATCTTTCGTATTTACGTAGAACTAAGGCTTTTTGATCTCATTTTACGAACTGGCACACCTATAGTCGAAGCAATACGCAAATGTTCGATTTCGATATAAAGCGACTTTGTATTCAATAGGGGCGTGGTTGGAGACTCCAAACGCAAGAATCTTTCGGATTTACGTAAAACTAAGGCTTTTTGGTCTCATATTACGAGGTGAAACACCTACAGCCGAAGCAAAACGCTAACGTTCGATTTCGATATATAGCGACTTTGCATTCGATAGGGGCTTGTTTGGCGGCTCGAAACGCATGAATCTTTCGTATTTACGTAAAACTAAGGCTTTTTGATCTCATATTACGAGCTGGAACACCTACAGCCGAAGCAAAACGCTAATGTTCGATTTCGATATAAAGCAACTTTGCATTCGATAGGGGCGTGGTTGGAGGCTCGAAACGCATGAATCTTGCGTATTTACGTAAAATTAAGGCTTTTTGATCTCATAATACGAGCTGAAACACCTACAGCCGAAGCAAAACGCTAATGTTCGATTTCGATATAAAGCGACTTTGCATTCGATGGGGGGCGTGGTTGGATACTCGAAACGCAAGAAACTTGCGTATTTACGTGAAACTAAAGCTTTTTGATCTCATAGTACGAGCTGGACAACCTACAGTCGAAGCAATACGCAAATGTTCGATTTCGATATAAAGCGACTTTGCATTCCATAGGGGCGTGGTTGGAGGCTCCAAACGCAAGAATCTTTCGGATTTACGTAAAACTAACGCTTTTTGATCTCATATTACGAGCTGAAACACCTACAGCCGAAGCAAAACGCTAACGTTCGATTTCGATATATAGCGACTTTGCATTCGATAGGGGCTTGTTTGGCGGCTCGAAACGCATGAATCTTACGTATTTACGTAAAACTAAGGCTTTTTGATCTCATATTACGAGCTGGAACACCTACAGCCGAAGCAAAACGCTAATGTTCGATTTCGATATAAAGCGACTTTGTATTCGATAGGGGCGTGGTTGGAGGCTCCAAACGCAAGAATCTTTCGGATTTACGTAAAACTAAGGCTTTTTGATCTCATATTACGAGCTGAAACACCTACAGCCGAAGCAAAACGCTAACGTTCGATTTCGATATAAAGCGACTTTGCATTCGATTGGGGCTTGTTTGGCGGCTCGAAAAGCATAAATCTTGCCCATTTACGTAGAACTACGGCTTCTTCATCTCATATTACGAGCTGGAACACCTACAGCCGAAGCAAAACCCTAATTTTCGATTTCGATATAAAGCGACTTTGGATTCGATGGGGGCTTCTTCGGTGGCTCGAAACGCATGAATCTTTCGTATTTACGTAGAACTAAGGCTTTTTGATCTCATTTTACGAACTGGCACACCTATAGTCGAAGCAATACGCAAATGTTCGATTTCGATATAAAGCGACTTTGTATTCAATAGGGGCGTGGTTGGAGACTCCAAACGCAAGAATCTTTCGGATTTACGTAAAACTAAGGCTTTTTGATCTCATATTACGAGCTGAAACACCTACAGCCGAAGCAAAACGCTAACGTTCGATTTCGATATATAGCGACTTTGCATTCGATAGGGGCTTGTTTGGCGGCTCGAAACGCATGAATCTTTCGTATTTACGTAAAACTAAGGCTTTTTGATCTCATATTACGAGCTGGAACACCTACAGCCGAAGCAAAACGCTAATGTTCGATTTCGATATAAAGCAACTTTGCATTCGATAGGGGCGTGGTTGGAGGCTCGAAACGCATGAATCTTGCGTATTTACGTTAAATTAAGGCTTTTTGATCTCATAATACGAGCTGAAACACCTACAGCCGAAGCAAAACGCTAATGTTCGATTTCAATATAAAACGACTTTGCATTCGATGGGGGGCGTGGTTGGATACTCGAAAGCAAGAAACTTGCGTATTTACGTGAAACTAAAGCTTTTTGATCTCATAGTACGAGCTGGACAACCTACAGTCGAAGCAATACGCAAATGCTCGATTTCGATATAAAGAGACTTTGCATTCGATGGGGGCTTGTTTGGCGGCTCGAAACGCATGAATCTTGCGTTTTTACGTAAAACTAAGGCTTTTTGATCTCATATTACGAGCTAAAACACCTACAGCCGAAGCAAAACGCTAACGTTCGATTTCGATATATAGCGACTTTGCATTCGATAGGGGCTTGTTTGGCGGCTCGAAACGTATGAATCTTGCGTATTTACGTAAAACTAAGGCTTTTTGATCTCATATTACGAGCTGGAACACCTACAGCCTAAGCAAAACGCTAATGTTCGATTTCGATATAAAGCGACTTTGCATTCGATGGGGGCGTGGTTGGAGGCTCAAAACGCATGAATCTTGCGTATTTACGTAAAATTAAGGCTTTTTGATCTCATATTACGAGCTGAAACACCTACAGCCGAAGCAAAACGCTAATGTTCGATTTCGATATAAAGCGACTTTGCATTCGATGGGGGGCGTGGTTGGATACTCGACACGCAAGAAACTTGCGTATTTACGTGAAACTAAAGCTTTTTGATCTCATAGTACGAGCTGGACAACCTACAGTCGAAGCAATACGCAAATGTTCGATTTCGATATAAAGCGACGTTGCATTCGATTGGGGCTTGTTTGGCGGCTCGAAACGCATGAATCTTGCATTTTTACGTAAAATTAAGGCTTTTTGATCTCATATTACGTGCTGAAACACCTACAGCCGAAGCAAAACCCTAATGTTCGATTTCGGCATAAAGCGACTTTGCATTCGATGGGGGCTTGTTTGGCGGCTCGAAACGGACAAATCTTTTGTATTTACGTAAAACTAAGATTTTTTGATCTCATATTACGAGCTGGAACAGCTACAGCCGAAGCAAAACGCTAATGTTCGATTTTGATATAAAGCGACTTTGCATTCGATGGGGGGCGTGGTTGGAGGCACGAAACGCATGAATCTTGCGTATTTACGTAAAATTAAGGCTTTTTGATCTCATAATACGAGCTGAAACACCTACAGCCGAAGAGAAACGCTAACGTTCGATTTCGGTATATAGCGACTTTGCATTCGATAGGGGCGTGGATGGAGGCTCGAAACGCATTAATCTTGCGTATTTACGTAAAATTAAGGCTTTTTGATCTCATATTACAAGCTGAAACACCTACAGCCGAAGCAAAACGCTAATGTTCGATTTCGATATAAAGCGACTTTGCATTCAATGGGGGGCGTGGTTGGAGGCTCGAAACGCATGAATCTTGCGTATTTACATGAAACTAAGGCTTTTTGATTTGTTATTACAAGCTGGAACACCCACAGCCGGAGCAAAACGCTAACGTTCGATTCCGACCGAAACCGACTTTGTATTCGATGGGGGCTTGTTTGGCGGTTCGAAAAGCATAAATCTTGCCCATTTACGTAAAACTAAGGCTTTTTCATCTCATATTACGAGCTGGAACACCGACAGCCGAAGCAAAACGCTAATTTTCGATTTCGATGTAAAGCGACTTTGGATTCGATGGGGGCTTCTTCGGCGGCTCGAAACGCATGAATCTTTCGTATTTACGTAGAACTAAGGCTTTTTGATCTCATTTTACGAACTGGCACACCTATAGTCGAAGCAATACGCAAATGTTCGATTTTGACATAAAGCGACTTTGTATTCAATAGGGGCGTGGTTGGAGACTCCAAACGCAAGAATCTTTCGGATTTACGTAAAACTAAGGCTTTTTGATCTCATATTACGAGCTGAAACACCTACAGCCGAAGCAAAATGCTAATGTTCGATTTCGATATAAAGCGACTTTGTATTCGATAGGGGCGTCGTTGGAGGCTCCAAACGCAAGAATCTTTCGGATTTACGTAAAACTAAGGCTTTTTGATCTCATATTACGAGCTGAAACACCTACAGCCGAATCAAAACGCTAACGTTCGATTTCGATATAAAGCGACTTTGCATTCGATCGGGGCTTGTTTGGCGGCTCGAATCGCATGAATCTTGCGTATTTACGTAAACCTAAGGCTTTTTGATCTCATATTACGAGCTGGAACACCTACATCTGAAGCAAAACGCTAATGTTCGATTTCGATATGAAGCGACTTTGCCTTCGATGGGGGCGTGGTTGGAGGCTCGAAACGCATGAATCTTGCGTATTTACGTAAAATTAAGGCTTTTTGATTTCTTATTACGAGCTGAAACACCTACAGCCGAAGCAAAACGCTAACGTTCGATTCCGACCGAAACCGACTTTGTATTCGATGCGGGCTTGTTTGACGGCTCGAAACGCACGAATCTTGCGTATTTACGTAAGATTAAGGCGTTTTGATCTCATATTACAAGCTGAAACACCTACAGCCGAAGCAAAACGCTAATGTTCGATTTCGATATAAAGCGACTTTGCATTCAATGGGGGGCGTGGTTGGAGGCTCGAAACGCATGAATCTTGCGTATTTACATGAAACTAAGGCTTTTTGATTTGTTATTACAAGCTGGAACACCCACAGCCGGAGCAAAACGCTAACGTTCGATTCCGACCGAAACCGACTTTGTATTCGATGGGGGCTTGTTTGACGGCTCGAAACGCACGAATCTTGCGTATTTACGTAAATTTAAGGCGTTTTGATCTCATATTACAAGCTGAAACACCTACAGCCGAAGCAAAACGCTAATGTTCGATTTCGCCATAAAGCGACTTTGCATTCGATGGGGGCTTGTTTGGCGGCTCGAAACGGATTAATCTTTTGTATTTACGTAAAACTAAGATTTTTTGATCTCATATTACGAGCTGGAACAGCTACAGCCGAAGCAAAACGCTAATGTTCGATTTCGGCATAAAGCGACTTTGCATTCGATGGGGGCTTGTTTGGCGGCTCGAAACGGATTAATCATTTGTATTTACGTAAAACTAAGATTTTTTGATCTCATATTACGAGCTGGAACAGCTACAGCCGAAGCAAAACGCTAACGTCCGATTCCGACTGAAACCGACTTTGTATTCGATGGGGGCTTGTTTGACGGCTCGAAACGAACGAATCTTGCGTATTTACGTAAAATTAAGGCGTTTTGATCTCATATTACAAGCTGAAAGACCTACAGTCGAAGCAAAACGCTAATGTTCGATTTCGATATAAAGCGACTTTGCATTCGATAGGGGCTTGTTTGGCGGCTCGAAACGCATGAATCTTGCGTATTTACGTAAAACTAAGGATTTTGATCGCATATTACGAACTGGAACACCTACAGACGAAGCAAAACGCTAATGTTCGATTTCGATATAAAGCGACTTTGCATTCGATGGGGGCGTGGTTGGAGGCTCGAAACGCATGAATCTTGCGTATTTACGTAAAATTAAGGCTTTTTGATCTCATAATACGAGCTGAAACACCTACAGCCGAAGCAAAACGCTAATGTTCGATTTCGATATAAAGCGACTTTGCATTCGATGGGGGGCGTGGTTGGATACTCGAATCGCAAGAAACTTGCGTATTTACGTGAAACTAAAGCTTTTTGATCTCATAGTACGAGCTGGACAACCTACAGTCGAAGCAATACGCAAATGTTCGATTTCGATATAAAGCGACTTTGCATTCGATAGGGGCGTGGTTGGAGGCTCCAAACGCAAGAATCTTTCGGATTTACGTAAAACTAACGCTTTTTGATCTCATATTACGAGCTGAAACACCTACAGCCGAAGCAAAACGCTAACGTTCGATTTCGATATATAGCGACTTTGCATTCGATAGGGGCTTGTTTGGCGGCTCGAAACGCATGAATCTTACGTATTTACGTAAAACTAAGGCTTTTTGATCTCATATTACGAGCTGGAACACCTACAGCCGAAGCAAAACGCTAATGTTCGATTTCGATATAAAGCGACTTTGTATTCGATAGGGGCGTGGTTGGAGGCTCCAAACGCAAGAATCTTTCGGATTTACGTAAAACTAAGGCTTTTTGATCTCATATTACGAGCTGAAACACCTACAGCCGAAGCAAAACGCTAACGTTCGATTTCGATATAAAGCGACTTTGCATTCGATGGGGGCTTGTTTGGCGGCTCGAAAAGCATAAATCTTGCCCATTTACGTAGAACTACGGCTTTTTCATCTCATATTACGAGCTGGAACACCTACAGCCGAAGCAAAACCCTAATTTTCGATTTCGATATAAAGCGACTTTGGATTCGATGGGGGCTTCTTCGGTGGCTCGAAACGCATGAATCTTTCGTATTTACGTAGAACTAAGGCTTTTTGATCTCATTTTACGAACTGGCACACCTATAGTCGAAGCAATACGCAAATGTTCGATTTCGATATAAAGCGACTTTGTATTCAATAGGGGCGTGGTTGGAGACTCCAAACGCAAGAATCTTTCGGATTTACGTAAAACTAAGGCTTTTTGGTCTCATATTACGAGGTGAAACACCTACAGCCGAAGCAAAACGCTAACGTTCGATTTCGATATATAGCGACTTTGCATTCGATAGGGGCTTGTTTGGCGGCTCGAAACGCATGAATCTTTCGTATTTACGTAAAACTAAGGCTTTTTGATCTCATATTACGAGCTGGAACACCTACAGCCGAAGCAAAACGCTAATGTTCGATTTCGATATAAAGCAACTTTGCATTCGATAGGGGCGTGGTTGGAGGCTCGAAACGCATGAATCTTGCGTATTTACGTAAAATTAAGGCTTTTTGATCTCATAATACGAGCTGAAACACCTACAGCCGAAGCAAAACGCTAATGTTCGATTTCGATATAAAGCGACTTTGCATTCGATGGGGGGCGTGGTTGGATACTCGAAACGCAAGAAACTTGCGTATTTACGTGAAACTAAAGCTTTTTGATCTCATAGTACGAGCTGGACAACCTACAGTCGAAGCAATACGCAAATGTTCGATTTCGATATAAAGCGACTTTGCATTCCATAGGGGCGTGGTTGGAGGCTCCAAACGCAAGAATCTTTCGGATTTACGTAAAACTAACGCTTTTTGATCTCATATTACGAGCTGAAACACCTACAGCCGAAGCAAAACGCTAACGTTCGATTTCGATATATAGCGACTTTGCATTCGATAGGGGCTTGTTTGGCGGCTCGAAACGCATGAATCTTACGTATTTACGTAAAACTAAGGCTTTTTGATCTCATATTACGAGCTGGAACACCTACAGCCGAAGCAAAACGCTAATGTTCGATTTCGATATAAAGCGACTTTGTATTCGATAGGGGCGTGGTTGGAGGCTCCAAACGCAAGAATCTTTCGGATTTACGTAAAACTAAGGCTTTTTGATCTCATATTACGAGCTGAAACACCTACAGCCGAAGCAAAACGCTAACGTTCGATTTCGATATAAAGCGACTTTGCATTCGATTGGGGCTTGTTTGGCGGCTCGAAAAGCATAAATCTTGCCCATTTACGTAGAACTACGGCTTCTTCATCTCATATTACGAGCTGGAACACCTACAGCCGAAGCAAAACCCTAATTTTCGATTTCGATATAAAGCGACTTTGGATTCGATGGGGGCTTCTTCGGTGGCTCGAAACGCATGAATCTTTCGTATTTACGTAGAACTAAGGCTTTTTGATCTCATTTTACGAACTGGCACACCTATAGTCGAAGCAATACGCAAATGTTCGATTTCGATATAAAGCGACTTTGTATTCAATAGGGGCGTGGTTGGAGACTCCAAACGCAAGAATCTTTCGGATTTACGTAAAACTAAGGCTTTTTGATCTCATATTACGAGCTGAAACACCTACAGCCGAAGCAAAACGCTAACGTTCGATTTCGATATATAGCGACTTTGCATTCGATAGGGGCTTGTTTGGCGGCTCGAAACGCATGAATCTTTCGTATTTACGTAAAACTAAGGCTTTTTGATCTCATATTACGAGCTGGAACACCTACAGCCGAAGCAAAACGCTAATGTTCGATTTCGATATAAAGCAACTTTGCATTCGATAGGGGCGTGGTTGGAGGCTCGAAACGCATGAATCTTGCGTATTTACGTTAAATTAAGGCTTTTTGATCTCATAATACGAGCTGAAACACCTACAGCCGAAGCAAAACGCTAATGTTCGATTTCAATATAAAACGACTTTGCATTCGATGGGGGGCGTGGTTGGATACTCGAAAGCAAGAAACTTGCGTATTTACGTGAAACTAAAGCTTTTTGATCTCATAGTACGAGCTGGACAACCTACAGTCGAAGCAATACGCAAATGCTCGATTTCGATATAAAGCGACTTTGCATTCGATGGGGGCTTGTTTGGCGGCTCGAAACGCATGAATCTTGCGTTTTTACGTAAAACTAAGGCTTTTTGATCTCATATTACGAGCTAAAACACCTACAGCCGAAGCAAAACGCTAACGTTCGATTTCGATATATAGCGACTTTGCATTCGATAGGGGCTTGTTTGGCGGCTCGAAACGTATGAATCTTGCGTATTTACGTAAAACTAAGGCTTTTTGATCTCATATTACGAGCTGGAACACCTACAGCCTAAGCAAAACGCTAATGTTCGATTTCGATATAAAGCGACTTTGCATTCGATGGGGGCGTGGTTGGAGGCTCAAAACGCATGAATCTTGCGTATTTACGTAAAATTAAGGCTTTTTGATCTCATATTACGAGCTGAAACACCTACAGCCGAAGCAAAACGCTAATGTTCGATTTCGATATAAAGCGACTTTGCATTCGATGGGGGGCGTGGTTGGATACTCGACACGCAAGAAACTTGCGTATTTACGTGAAACTAAAGCTTTTTGATCTCATAGTACGAGCTGGACAACCTACAGTCGAAGCAATACGCAAATGTTCGATTTCGATATAAAGCGACGTTGCATTCGATTGGGGCTTGTTTGGCGGCTCGAAACGCATGAATCTTGCATTTTTACGTAAAATTAAGGCTTTTTGATCTCATATTACGTGCTGAAACACCTACAGCCGAAGCAAAACCCTAATGTTCGATTTCGGCATAAAGCGACTTTGCATTCGATGGGGGGCGTGGTTGGAGGCACGAAACGCATGAATCTTGCGTATTTACGTAAAACTAAGGCTTTTTGATATGTTATTACAAGCTGGAACACCCACAGCCGAAGCAAAACGCTAACGTTCGATTCCGACCGAAACCGACTTTGTATTCGATGGGGGCTTGTTTGACGGCTTGGAGGCTCCAAACGCAAGAATCTTTCGGATTTACGTAAAACTAAGGCTTTTTGATCTCATATTACGAGCTGAAACACCTACAGCCGAAGCAAAACGCTAACGTTCGATTTCGATATAAAGCGACTTTGCATTCGATAGGGGCTTGTTTGGCGGCTCGAAACGCATGAATCTTGCGTATTTACGTAAAACTAAGGCTTTTTGATCTCATATTACGAGCTGAAACACCTACAGCCGAAGCAAAACGCTAACGTTCGATTTCGATATAAAGCGACTTTGCATTCGATAGGGGCTTGTTTGGCGGCTCGAAACGCATGAATCTTGCGTATTTACGTAAAACTAAGGCTTTTTGATCTCATATTACGAGCTGGAACACCTACAGCCGAAGCAAAACGCTAATGTTCGATTTCGATATAAAGCGACTTTGCATTCGATGGGGGCTTGTTTGGCGGCTCGAAACGCATAAATCTTGCGGATTTACGTAAAACTAAGTCTTTTTCATCTCATATTACGAGCTGGAACACCTACAGCCGGAGCAAAACGCTAATGTTCGATTTCGATATAAAGCGACTTTGTATTCGATAGGGGCGTGGTTGGAGGCTCCAAACGCAAGAATCTTTCGGATTTACGTAAAACTAAGGCTTTTTGATCTCATATTACGAGCTGAAACACCTACAGCCGAAGCAAAACGCTAAAGTTCGATTTCGGTATATAGCGACTTTGCATTCGATAGGGGCTTGTTTGGCGGCTCGAAACGCATGAATCTTACGTATTTACGTAAAACTAAGGCTTTTTGATCTCATATTACGAGCTGGAACACCTACAGCCGAAGCAAAACGCTAATGTTCGATTTCGATATAAAGCGACTTTGTATTCGATAGGGGCGTGGTTGGAGGCTCCAAACGCAAGAATCTTTCGGATTTACGTAAAACTAAGGCTTTTTGATCTCATATTACGAACTGGAACACCTACAGCCGAAGCAAAACGCTAATGTTCGATTTCCATATAAAGCGACTTTGCATTCGATGGGGGCGTGGTTGGAGGCTCGAAATGCATGAATCTTGCGTATTTACGTAAAATTAAGGCTTTTTGATCTCATAATACGAGCTGAAACACCTACAGCCGAAGCAAAACGCTAATGTTCGATTTCGATATAAAGCGACTTTGCATTCGATGGGGGGCGTGGTTGGATACTCGAAACGCAAGAAACTTGCGTATTTACGTGAAACTAAAGCTTTTTGATCTCATAGTACGAGCTGGACAACCTACAGTCGAAGCAATACGCAAATGTTCGATTTCGATATAAAGCGACTTTGCATTCGATAGGGGCGTGGTTGGAGGCTCCAAACGCAAGAATCTTTCGGATTTACGTAAAACTAACGCTTTTTGATCTCATATTACGAGCTGAAACACCTACAGCCGAAGCAAAACGCTAACGTTCGATTTCGATATATAGCGACTTTGCATTCGATAGGGGCTTGTTTGGCGGCTCGAAACGCATGAATCTTACGTATTTACGTAAAACTAAGGCTTTTTGATCTCATATTACGAGCTGGAACACCTACAGCCGAAGCAAAACGCTAATGTTCGATTTCGATATAAAGCGACTTTGTATTCGATAGGGGCGTGGTTGGAGGCTCCAAACGCAAGAATCTTTCGGATTTACGTAAAACTAAGGCTTTTTGATCTCATATCACGAGCTGAAACACCTACAGCCGAAGCAAAACGCTAACGTTCGATTTCGATATAAAGCGACTTTGCATTCGATGGGGGCTTGTTTGGCGGCTCGAAAAACATAAATCTTGCCCATTTACGTAGAACTACGGCTTTTTCATCTCATATTACGAGCTGGAACAGCTACAGCCGAAGCAAAACGCTAATGTTCGATTTCGATATAAAGCGACTTTGTATTCGATAGGGGCGTGGTTGGAGGCTCCAAATGCAAGAATCTTTCGGATTTACGTAAAACTAAGGCTTTTTGATCTCATATTACGAGCTGAAACACCTACAGCCGAAGCAAAACGCTAACGTTCGATTTCGGTATATAGCGACTTTGCATTCGATAGGGGCGTGGTTGGAGGCTCGAAACGCATTAATCTTGCGTATTTACGTAAAATTAAGGCTTTTTGATCTCATATTACATGCTGAAACACCTACAGCCGAAGCAAAACGCTAATGTTCGATTTCGATATAAATCGACTTTGCATTCAATGGCGGGCGTGGTTGGAGGCTCGAAACGCATGAATCTTGCGTATTTACATGAAACTAAGGCTTTTTGATTTGTTATTACAAGCTGGAACACCCACAGCCGGAGCAAAACGCTAACGTTCGATTCCGACCGAAACCGACTTTGTATTCGATGAGGGCTTGTTTGACGGCTCGAAACGCACGAATCTTGCGTATTTACGTAAATTTAAGGCGTTTTGATCTCATATTACAAGCTGAAACACCTACAGCCGAAGCAAAACGCTTATGTTCGATTTCGCCATAAAGCGACTTTGCATTCGATGGGGGCTTGTTTGGCGGCTCGAAAAGCATAAATCTTGCCCATTTACGTAGAACTACGGCTTTTTTATCTCATATTACGAGCTGGAACAGCTACAGCCGAAGCAAAACGCTAATGTTCGATTTCGATATAAAGCGACTTTGTATTCGATAGGGGCGTGGTTGGAGGCTCCAAACGCAAGAATCTTTCGGATTTACGTAAAACTAAGGCTTTTTGATCTCATATTACGAGCTGAAACACCTACAGCCGAAGCAAAACGCTAACGTTCGATTTCGATATAAAGCGACTTTGCATTCGATCGGGGCTTGTTTGGCGGCTCGAAACGCATGAATCTTGCGTATTTACGTAAAACTAAGGCTTTTTGATCTCATATTACGAGCTGGAACACCTACAGCTGAAGCAAAACGCTAATGTTCGATTTCGATATGAAGCGACTTTGCCTTCGATGGGGGCGTGGTTGGAGGCTCGAAACGCATGAATCTTGCGTATTTACGTAAAATTAAGGCTTTTTGATTTCTTATTACGAGCTGAAACACCTACAGCCGAAGCAAAACGCTAACGTTCGATTCCGACCGAAACCGACTTTGTATTCGATGCGGGCTTGTTTGACGGCTCGAAACGCACGAATCTTGCGTATTTACGTAAGATTAACGCGTTTTGATCTCATATTACAAGCTGAAACACCTACAGCCGAAGCAAAACGCTAATGTTCGATTTCGATATAAAGCGACTTTGCATTCAATGGGGGGCGTGGTTGGAGGCTCGAAACGCATGAATCTTGCGTATTTACATGAAACTAAGGCTTTTTGATTTGTTATTACAAGCTGGAACACCCACAGCCGGAGCAAAACGCTAACGTTCGATTCCGACCGAAACCGACTTTGTATTCGATGGGGGCTTGTTTGACGGCTCGAAACGCACGAATCTTGCGTATTTACGTAAATTTAAGGCGTTTTGATCTCATATTACAAGCTGAAACACCTACAGCCGAAGCAAAACGCTAATGTTCGATTTCGCCATAAAGCGACTTTGCATTCGATGGGGGCTTGTTTGGCGGCTCGAAACGGATTAATCTTTTGTATTTACGTAAAACTAAGATTTTTTGATCTCATATTACGAGCTGGAACAGCTACAGCCGAAGCAAAACGCTAATGTTCGATTTCGGCATAAAGCGACTTTGCATTCGATGGGGGCTTGTTTGGCGGCTCGAAACGGATTAATCTTTTGTATTTACGTAAAACTAAGATTTTTTGATCTCATATTACGAGCTGGAACAGCTACAGCCGAAGCAAAACTCTAACGTCCGATTCCGACTGAAACAGACTTTGTATTCGATGGGGGCTTGTTTGACGGCTCGAAACGAACGAATCTTGCGTATTTACGTAAAATTAAGGCGTTTTGATCTCATATTACAAGCTGAAAGACCTACAGTCGAAGCAAAACGCTAATGTTCGATTTCGATATAAAGCGACTTTGCATTCGATGGGGGCGTGGTTGGATACTTGAAACGCAAGAAACTTGCGTATTTACGTGAAACTAAAGCTTTTTGATCTCATAGTACGAGCTGGACAACCTACAGTCGAAGCAATACGCAAATGTTCGATTTCGATATAAAGCGACTTTGCATTCGATGGGGGCGTGGTTGGAGGCTCGAAACGCATGAATCTTGCCTATTTACGTAAAACTAAGGCTTTTTGATCTGATATTACGAGCTGGAACACCTCCAGACGAAGCAAAATGCTAACGTTCAATTCTGACCGAAAACGACTTTGCATTCGATGGGGGCTTGTTTGGCGGCTCGAAAAGCATAAATCTTGCCCATTTACGTAAAACTAAGGCTTTTTCATCTCATATTACGAGCTGGAACTCCGACAGCCGAAGCAAAACGCTAATTTTCGATTTCGATATAAAGCGACTTTGGATTCGATGGGGGCTTCTTCGGCGGCTCGAAACGCATGAATCTTTCGTATTTACGTAGAACTAAGGCTTTTTGATCTCATTTTACGAACTGGCACACCTATAGTCGAAGCAATACGCAAATGTTCGATTTTGACATAAAGCGACTTTGAATTCAATAGGGGCGTGGTTGGAGACTCCAAACGCAAGAATCTTTCGGATTTACGTAAAACTAAGGCTTTTTGATCTCATATTACGAGCTGAAACACCTACAGCCGAAGCAAAATGCTAATGTTCGATTTCGATATAAAGCGACTTTGTATTCGATAGGGGCGTCGTTGGAGGCTCCAAACGCAAGAATCTTTCGGATTTACGTAAAACTAAGGCTTTTTGATCTCATATTACGAGCTGAAACACCTACAGCCGAAGCAAAACGCTAACGTTCGATTTCGATATAAAGCGACTTTGCATTCGATCGGGGCTTGTTTGGCGGCTCGAAACGCATGAATCTTGCGTATTTACGTAAAACTAAGGCTTTTTGATCTCATATTACGAGCTGGAACACCTACATCTGAAGCAAAACGCTAATGTTCGATTTCGATATGAAGCGACTTTGCCTTCGATGGGGGCGTGGTTGGAGGCTCGAAACGCATGAATCTTGCGTATTTACGTAAAATTAAGGCTTTTTGATTTCTTATTACGAGCTGAAACACCTACAGCCGAAGCAAAACGCTAACGTTCGATTCCGACCGAAACCGACTTTGTATTCGATGCGGGCTTGTTTGACGGCTCGAAACGCACGAATCTTGCGTATTTACGTAAGATTAAGGCGTTTTGATCTCATATTACAAGCTGAAACACCTACAGCCGAAGCAAAACGCTAATGTTCGATTTCGATATAAAGCGACTTTGCATTCAATGGGGGGCGTGGTTGGAGGCTCGAAACGCATGAATCTTGCGTATTTACATGAAACTAAGGCTTTTTGATTTGTTATTACAAGCTGGAACACCCACAGCCGGAGCAAAACGCTAACGTTCGATTCCGACCGAAACCGACTTTGTATTCGATGGGGGCTTGTTTGACGGCTCGAAACGCACGAATCTTGCGTATTTACGTAAATTTAAGGCGTTTTGATCTCATATTACAAGCTGAAACACCTACAGCCGAAGCAAAACGCTAATGTTCGATTTCGCCATAAAGCGACTTTGCATTCGATGGGGGCTTGTTTGGCGGCTCGAAACGGATTAATCTTTTGTATTTACGTAAAACTAAGATTTTTTGATCTCATATTACGAGCTGGAGCAGCTACAGCCGAAGCAAAACGCTAATGTTCGATTTCGGCATAAAGCGACTTTGCATTCGATGGGGGCTTGTTTGGCGGCTCGAAACGCATGAATCTTGCGTATTTACGTAAAACTAAGGCTTTTTGATCTTATATTACGAGCTGGAACACCGACAGCCGAAGCAAAACGCTAATTTTCGATTTCGATATAAAGCGACTTTGGATTCGATGGGGGCTTCTTCGGCGGCTCGAAACGCATGAATCTTTCGTATTTACGTAGAACTAAGGCTTTTTGATCTCATTTTACGAACTGGCACACCTATAGTCGAAGCAATACGCAAATGTTCGATTTTGACATAAAGCGACTTTGTATTCAATAGGGGCGTGGTTGGAAACTCCAAACGCAAGAATCTTTCGGATTTACGTAAAACTAAGGCTTTTTGATCTCATATTACGAGCTGAAACACCTACAGCCGAAGCAAAACGCAAACGTTCGATTTCGATATATAGCGACTTTGCATTCGATAGGGGCTTGTTTGGCGGCTCGAAACGCATGAATCTTACGTATTTACGTAAAACTAAGGCTTTTTGATCTCATATTACGAGCTGGAACACCTACAGTCGAAGCAATACGCTAATGTTCGATTTCGATATAAAGCGACTTTGCATTCGATGGGGGGCGTGGTTGGATACTCGACACGCAAGAAACTTGCGTATTTACATGAAACTAAGGCTTTTTGATTTGTTATTACAAGCTGGAACACCCACAGCCGGAGCAAAACGCTAACGTTCGATTCCGACCGAAACCGACTTTGTATTCGATGGGGGCTTGTTTGACGGCTCGAAACGCACGAATCTTGCGTATTTACGTAAATTTAAGGCGTTTTGATCTCATATTACAAGCTGAAACACCTACAGCCGAAGCAAAACGCTAATGTTCGATTTCGCCATAAAGCGACTTTGCATTCGATGGGGGCTTGTTTGGCGGCTCGAAACGGATTAATCTTTTGTATTTACGTAAAACTAAGATTTTTTGATCTCATATTACGAGCTGGAACAGCTACAGCCGAAGCAAAACGCTAATGTTCGATTTCGGCATAAAGCGACTTTGCATTCGATGGGGGCTTGTTTGGCGGCTCGAAACGGATTAATCATTTGTATTTACGTAAAACTAAGATTTTTTGATCTCATATTACGAGCTGGAACAGCTACAGCCGAAGCAAAACGCTAACGTCCGATTCCGACTGAAACCGACTTTGTATTCGATGGGGGCTTGTTTGACGGCTCGAAACGAACGAATCTTGCGTATTTACGTAAAATTAAGGCGTTTTGATCTCATATTACAAGCTGAAAGACCTACAGTCGAAGCAAAACGCTAATGTTCGATTTCGATATAAAGCGACTTTGCATTCGATGGGGGCGTGGTTGGATACTTGAAACGCAAGAAACTTGCGTATTTACGTGAAACTAAAGCTTTTTGATCTCATAGTACGAGCTGGACAACCTACAGTCGAAGCAATACGCAAATGTTCGATTTCGATATAAAGCGACTTTGCATTCGATGGGGGCGTGGTTGGAGGCTCGAAACGCATGAATCTTGCCTATTTACGTAAAACTAAGGCTTTTTGATCTGATATTACGAGCTGGAACACCTCCAGACGAAGCAAAATGCTAACGTTCAATTCTGACCGAAAACGACTTTGCATTCGATGGGGGCTTGTTTGGCGGTTCGAAAAGCATAAATCTTGCCCATTTACGTAAAACTAAGGCTTTTTCATCTCATATTACGAGCTGGAACACCGACAGCCGAAGCAAAACGCTAATTTTCGATTTCGATGTAAAGCGACTTTGGATTCGATGGGGGCTTCTTCGGCGGCTCGAAACGCATGAATCTTTCGTATTTACGTAGAACTAAGGCTTTTTGATCTCATTTTACGAACTGGCACACCTATAGTCGAAGCAATACGCAAATGTTCGATTTTGACATAAAGCGACTTTGTATTCAATAGGGGCGTGGTTGGAGACTCCAAACGCAAGAATCTTTCGGATTTACGTAAAACTAAGGCTTTTTGATCTCATATTACGAGCTGAAACACCTACAGCCGAAGCAAAATGCTAATGTTCGATTTCGATATAAAGCGACTTTGTATTCGATAGGGGCGTCGTTGGAGGCTCCAAACGCAAGAATCTTTCGGATTTACGTAAAACTAAGGCTTTTTGATCTCATATTACGAGCTGAAACACCTACAGCCGAAGCAAAACGCTAACGTTCGATTTCGATATAAAGCGACTTTGCATTCGATCGGGGCTTGTTTGGCGGCTCGAATCGCATGAATCTTGCGTATTTACGTAAAACTAAGGCTTTTTGATCTCATATTACGAGCTGGAACACCTACATCTGAAGCAAAACGCTAATGTTCGATTTCGATATGAAGCGACTTTGCCTTCGATGGGGGCGTGGTTGGAGGCTCGAAACGCATGAATCTTGCGTATTTACGTAAAATTAAGGCTTTTTGATTTCTTATTACGAGCTGAAACACCTACAGCCGAAGCAAAACGCTAACGTTCGATTCCGACCGAAACCGACTTTGTATTCGATGCGGGCTTGTTTGACGGCTCGAAACGCACGAATCTTGCGTATTTACGTAAGATTAAGGCGTTTTGATCTCATATTACAAGCTGAAACACCTACAGCCGAAGCAAAACGCTAATGTTCGATTTCGATATAAAGCGACTTTGCATTCAATGGGGGGCGTGGTTGGAGGCTCGAAACGCATGAATCTTGCGTATTTACATGAAACTAAGGCTTTTTGATTTGTTATTACAAGCTGGAACACCCACAGCCGGAGCAAAACGCTAACGTTCGATTCCGACCGAAACCGACTTTGTATTCGATGGGGGCTTGTTTGACGGCTCGAAACGCACGAATCTTGCGTATTTACGTAAATTTAAGGCGTTTTGATCTCATATTACAAGCTGAAACACCTACAGCCGAAGCAAAACGCTAATGTTCGATTTCGCCATAAAGCGACTTTGCATTCGATGGGGGCTTGTTTGGCGGCTCGAAACGGATTAATCTTTTGTATTTACGTAAAACTAAGATTTTTTGATCTCATATTACGAGCTGGAACAGCTACAGCCGAAGCAAAACGCTAATGTTCGATTTCGGCATAAAGCGACTTTGCATTCGATGGGGGCTTGTTTGGCGGCTCGAAACGGATTAATCATTTGTATTTACGTAAAACTAAGATTTTTTGATCTCATATTACGAGCTGGAACAGCTACAGCCGAAGCAAAACGCTAACGTCCGATTCCGACTGAAACCGACTTTGTATTCGATGGGGGCTTGTTTGACGGCTCGAAACGAACGAATCTTGCGTATTTACGTAAAATTAAGGCGTTTTGATCTCATATTACAAGCTGAAAGACCTACAGTCGAAGCAAAACGCTAATGTTCGATTTCGATATAAAGCGACTTTGCATTCGATAGGGGCTTGTTTGGCGGCTCGAAACGCATGAATCTTGCGTATTTACGTAAAACTAAGGATTTTGATCTCATATTACGAACTGGAACACCTACAGACGAAGCAAAACGCTAATGTTCGATTTCGATATAAAGCGACTTTGCATTCGATGGGGGCGTGGTTGGAGGCTCGAAACGCATGAATCTTGCGTATTTACGTAAAATTAAGGCTTTTTGATCTCATAATACGAGCTGAAACACCTACAGCCGAAGCAAAACGCTAATGTTCGATTTCGATATAAAGCGACTTTGCATTCGATGGGGGGCGTGGTTGGATACTCGAAACGCAAGAAACTTGCGTATTTACGTGAAACTAAAGCTTTTTGATCTCATAGTACGAGCTGGACAACCTACAGTCGAAGCAATACGCAAATGTTCGATTTCGATATAAAGCGACTTTGCATTCGATAGGGGCGTGGTTGGAGGCTCCAAACGCAAGAATCTTTCGGATTTACGTAAAACTAACGCTTTTTGATCTCATATTACGAGCTGAAACACCTACAGCCGAAGCAAAACGCTAACGTTCGATTTCGATATATAGCGACTTTGCATTCGATAGGGGCTTGTTTGGCGGCTCGAAACGCATGAATCTTACGTATTTACGTAAAACTAAGGCTTTTTGATCTCATATTACGAGCTGGAGCACCTACAGCCGAAGCAAAACGCTAATGTTCGATTTCGATATAAAGCGACTTTGTATTCGATAGGGGCGTGGTTGGAGGCTCCAAACGCAAGAATCTTTCGGATTTACGTAAAACTAAGGCTTTTTGATCTCATATTACGAGCTGAAACACCTACAGCCGAAGCAAAACGCTAACGTTCGATTTCGATATAAAGCGACTTTGCATTCGATGGGGGCTTGTTTGGCGGCTCGAAAAGCATAAATCTTGCCCATTTACGTAGAACTACGGCTTTTTCATCTCATATTACGAGCTGGAACACCTACAGCCGAAGCAAAACCCTAATTTTCGATTTCGATATAAAGCGACTTTGGATTCGATGGGGGCTTCTTCGGTGGCTCGAAACGCATGAATCTTTCGTATTTACGTAGAACTAAGGCTTTTTGATCTCATTTTACGAACTGGCACACCTATAGTCGAAGCAATACGCAAATGTTCGATTTCGATATAAAGCGACTTTGTATTCAATAGGGGCGTGGTTGGAGACTCCAAACGCAAGAATCTTTCGGATTTACGTAAAACTAAGGCTTTTTGGTCTCATATTACGAGGTGAAACACCTACAGCCGAAGCAAAACGCTAACGTTCGATTTCGATATATAGCGACTTTGCATTCGATAGGGGCTTGTTTGGCGGCTCGAAACGCATGAATCTTTCGTATTTACGTAAAACTAAGGCTTTTTGATCTCATATTACGACCTGGAACACCTACAGCCGAAGCAAAACGCTAATGTTCGATTTCGATATAAAGCAACTTTGCATTCGATAGGGGCGTGGTTGGAGGCTCGAAACGCATGAATCTTGCGTATTTACGTAAAATTAAGGCTTTTTGATCTCATAATACGAGCTGAAACACCTACAGCCGAAGCAAAACGCTAATGTTCGATTTCAATATAAAACGACTTTGCATTCGATGGGGGGCGTGGTTGGATACTCGAAAGCAAGAAACTTGCGTATTTACGTGAAACTAAAGCTTTTTGATCTCATAGTACGAGCTGGACAACCTACAGTCGAAGCAATACGCAAATGCTCGATTTCGATATAAAGCGACTTTGCATTCGATGGGGGCTTGTTTGGCGGCTCGAAACGCATGAATCTTGCGTTTTTACGTAAAACTAAGGCTTTTTGATCTCATATTACGAGCTAAAACACCTACAGCCGAAGCAAAACGCTAACGTTCGATTTCGATATATAGCGACTTTGCATTCGATAGGGGCTTGTTTGGCGGCTCGAAACGTATGAATCTTGCGTATTTACGTAAAACTAAGGCTTTTTGATCTCATATTACGAGCTGGAACACCTACAGCCTAAGCAAAACGCTAATGTTCGATTTCGATATAAAGCGACTTTGTATTCGATGGGGGCGTGGTTGGAGGCTCAAAACGCATGAATCTTGCGTATTTACGTAAAATTAAGGCTTTTTGATCTCATATTACGAGCTGAAACACCTACAGCCGAAGCAAAACGCTAATGTTCGATTTCGATATAAAGCGACTTTGCATTCGATGGGGGGCGTGGTTGGATACTCGACACGCAAGAAACTTGCGTATTTACGTGAAACTAAAGCTTTTTGATCTCATAGTACGAGCTGGACAACCTACAGTCGAAGCAATACGCAAATGTTCGATTTCGATATAAAGCGACGTTGCATTCGATTGGGGCTTGTTTGGCGGCTCGAAACGCATGAATCTTGCATTTTTACGTAAAATTAAGGCTTTTTGATCTCATATTACGTGCTGAAACACCTACAGCCGAAGCAAAACCCTAATGTTCGATTTCGGCATAAAGCGACTTTGCATTCGATGGGGGCTTGTTTGGCGGCTCGAAACGGACAAATCTTTTGTATTTACGTAAAACTAAGATTTTTTGATCTCATATTACGAGCTGGAACAGCTACAGCCGAAGCAAAACGCTAATGTTCGATTTTGATATAAAGCGACTTTGCATTCGATGGGGGGCGTGGTTGGAGGCACGAAACGCATGAATCTTGCGTATTTACGTAAAATTAAGGCTTTTTGATCTCATAATACGAGCTGAAACACCTACAGCCGAAGAGAAACGCTAACGTTCGATTTCGGTATATAGCGACTTTGCATTCGATAGGGGCGTGGATGGAGGCTCGAAACGCATTAATCTTGCGTATTTACGTAAAATTAAGGCTTTTTGATCTCATATTACAAGCTGAAACACCTACAGCCGAAGCAAAACGCTAATGTTCGATTTCGATATAAAGCGACTTTGCATTCAATGGGGGGCGTGGTTGGAGGCTCGAAACGCATGAATCTTGCGTATTTACATGAAACTAAGGCTTTTTGATTTGTTATTACAAGCTGGAACACCCACAGCCGGAGCAAAACGCTAACGTTCGATTCCGACCGAAACCGACTTTGTATTCGATGGGGGCTTGTTTGACGGCTCGAAACGCACGAATCTTGCGTATTTACGTAAATTTAAGGCGTTTTGATCTCATATTACAAGCTGAAACACCTACAGCCGAAGCAAAACGCTAATGTTCGATTTCGCCATAAAGCGACTTTGCATTCGATGGGGGCTTGTTTGGCGGCTCGAAACGGATTAATCTTTTGTATTTACGTAAAACTAAGATTTTTTGATCTCATATTACGAGCTGGAACAGCTACAGCCGAAGCAAAACGCTAATGTTCGATTTCGGCATAAAGCGACTTTGCATTCGATGGGGGCTTGTTTGGCGGCTCGAAACGGATTAATCATTTGTATTTACGTAAAACTAAGATTTTTTGATCTCATATTACGAGCTGGAACAGCTACAGCCGAAGCAAAACGCTAACGTCCGATTCCGACTGAAACCGACTTTGTATTCGATGGGGGCTTGTTTGACGGCTCGAAACGAACGAATCTTGCGTATTTACGTAAAATTAAGGCGTTTTGATCTCATATTACAAGCTGAAAGACCTACAGTCGAAGCAAAACGCTAATGTTCGATTTCGATATAAAGCGACTTTGCATTCGATGGGGGCGTGGTTGGATACTTGAAACGCAAGAAACTTGCGTATTTACGTGAAACTAAAGCTTTTTGATCTCATAGTACGAGCTGGACAACCTACAGTCGAAGCAATACGCAAATGTTCGATTTCGATATAAAGCGACTTTGCATTCGATGGGGGCGTGGTTGGAGGCTCGAAACGCATGAATCTTGCCTATTTACGTAAAACTAAGGCTTTTTGATCTGATATTACGAGCTGGAACACCTCCAGACGAAGCAAAATGCTAACGTTCAATTCTGACCGAAAACGACTTTGCATTCGATGGGGGCTTGTTTGGCGGTTCGAAAAGCATAAATCTTGCCCATTTACGTAAAACTAAGGCTTTTTCATCTCATATTACGAGCTGGAACACCGACAGCCGAAGCAAAACGCTAATTTTCGATTTCGATGTAAAGCGACTTTGGATTCGATGGGGGCTTCTTCGGCGGCTCGAAACGCATGAATCTTTCGTATTTACGTAGAACTAAGGCTTTTTGATCTCATTTTACGAACTGGCACACCTATAGTCGAAGCAATACGCAAATGTTCGATTTTGACATAAAGCGACTTTGTATTCAATAGGGGCGTGGTTGGAGACTCCAAACGCAAGAATCTTTCGGATTTACGTAAAACTAAGGCTTTTTGATCTCATATTACGAGCTGAAACACCTACAGCCGAAGCAAAATGCTAATGTTCGATTTCGATATAAAGCGACTTTGTATTCGATAGGGGCGTCGTTGGAGGCTCCAAACGCAAGAATCTTTCGGATTTACGTAAAACTAAGGCTTTTTGATCTCATATTACGAGCTGAAACACCTACAGCCGAAGCAAAACGCTAACGTTCGATTTCGATATAAAGCGACTTTGCATTCGATCGGGGCTTGTTTGGCGGCTCGAATCGCATGAATCTTGCGTATTTACGTAAACCTAAGGCTTTTTGATCTCATATTACGAGCTGGAACACCTACATCTGAAGCAAAACGCTAATGTTCGATTTCGATATGAAGCGACTTTGCCTTCGATGGGGGCGTGGTTGGAGGCTCGAAACGCATGAATCTTGCGTATTTACGTAAAATTAAGGCTTTTTGATTTCTTATTACGAGCTGAAACACCTACAGCCGAAGCAAAACGCTAACGTTCGATTCCGACCGAAACCGACTTTGTATTCGATGCGGGCTTGTTTGACGGCTCGAAACGCACGAATCTTGCGTATTTACGTAAGATTAAGGCGTTTTGATCTCATATTACAAGCTGAAACACCTACAGCCGAAGCAAAACGCTAATGTTCGATTTCGATATAAAGCGACTTTGCATTCAATGGGGGGCGTGGTTGGAGGCTCGAAACGCATGAATCTTGCGTATTTACATGAAACTAAGGCTTTTTGATTTGTTATTACAAGCTGGAACACCCACAGCCGGAGCAAAACGCTAACGTTCGATTCCGACCGAAACCGACTTTGTATTCGATGGGGGCTTGTTTGACGGCTCGAAACGCACGAATCTTGCGTATTTACGTAAATTTAAGGCGTTTTGATCTCATATTACGAGCTGGAACAGCTACAGCCGAAGCAAAACGCTAATGTTCGATTTCGGCATAAAGCGACTTTGCATTCGATGGGGGCTTGTTTGGCGGCTCGAAACGGATTAATCATTTGTATTTACGTAAAACTAAGATTTTTTGATCTCATATTACGAGCTGGAACAGCTACAGCCGAAGCAAAACGCTAACGTCCGATTCCGACTGAAACCGACTTTGTATTCGATGGGGGCTTGTTTGACGGCTCGAAACGAACGAATCTTGCGTATTTACGTAAAATTAAGGCGTTTTGATCTCATATTACAAGCTGAAAGACCTACAGTCGAAGCAAAACGCTAATGTTCGATTTCGATATAAAGCGACTTTGCATTCGATAGGGGCTTGTTTGGGGGCTCGAAACGCATGAATCTTGCGTATTTACGTAAAACTAAGGATTTTGATCTCATATTACGAACTGGAACACCTACAGACGAAGCAAAACGCTAATGTTCGATTTCGATATAAAGCGACTTTGCATTCGATGGGGGCGTGGTTGGAGGCTCGAAACGCATGAATCTTGCGTATTTACGTAAAATTAAGGCTTTTTGATCTCATAATACGAGCTGAAACACCTACAGCCGAAGCAAAACGCTAATGTTCGATTTCGATATAAAGCGACTTTGCATTCGATGGGGGGCGTGGTTGGATACTCGAAACGCAAGAAACTTGCGTATTTACGTGAAACTAAAGCTTTTTGATCTCATAGTACGAGCTGGACAACCTACAGTCGAAGCAATACGCAAATGTTCGATTTCGATATAAAGCGACTTTGCATTCGATAGGGGCGTGGTTGGAGGCTCCAAACGCAAGAATCTTTCGGATTTACGTAAAACTAACGCTTTTTGATCTCATATTACGAGCTGAAACACCTACAGCCGAAGCAAAACGCTAACGTTCGATTTCGATATATAGCGACTTTGCATTCGATAGGGGCTTGTTTGGCGGCTCGAAACGCATGAATCTTACGTATTTACGTAAAACTAAGGCTTTTTGATCTCATATTACGAGCTGGAACACCTACAGCCGAAGCAAAACGCTAATGTTCGATTTCGATATAAAGCGACTTTGTATTCGATAGGGGCGTGGTTGGAGGCTCCAAACGCAAGAATCTTTCGGATTTACGTAAAACTAAGGCTTTTTGATCTCATATTACGAGCTGAAACACCTACAGCCGAAGCAAAACGCTAACGTTCGATTTCGATATAAAGCGACTTTGCATTCGATGGGGGCTTGTTTGGCGGCTCGAAAAGCATAAATCTTGCCCATTTACGTAGAACTACGGCTTTTTCATCTCATATTACGAGCTGGAACACCTACAGCCGAAGCAAAACCCTAATTTTCGATTTCGATATAAAGCGACTTTGGATTCGATGGGGGCTTCTTCGGTGGCTCGAAACGCATGAATCTTTCGTATTTACGTAGAACTAAGGCTTTTTGATCTCATTTTACGAACTGGCACACCTATAGTCGAAGCAATACGCAAATGTTCGATTTCGATATAAAGCGACTTTGTATTCAATAGGGGCGTGGTTGGAGACTCCAAACGCAAGAATCTTTCGGATTTACGTAAAACTAAGGCTTTTTGGTCTCATATTACGAGGTGAAACACCTACAGCCGAAGCAAAACGCTAACGTTCGATTTCGATATATAGCGACTTTGCATTCGATAGGGGCTTGTTTGGCGGCTCGAAACGCATGAATCTTTCGTATTTACGTAAAACTAAGGCTTTTTGATCTCATATTACGAGCTGGAACACCTACAGCCGAAGCAAAACGCTAATGTTCGATTTCGATATAAAGCAACTTTGCATTCGATAGGGGCGTGGTTGGAGGCTCGAAACGCATGAATCTTGCGTATTTACGTAAAATTAAGGCTTTTTGATCTCATAATACGAGCTGAAACACCTACAGCCGAAGCAAAACGCTAATGTTCGATTTCGATATAAAGCGACTTTGCATTCGATGGGGGGCGTGGTTGGATACTCGAAACGCAAGAAACTTGCGTATTTACGTGAAACTAAAGCTTTTTGATCTCATAGTACGAGCTGGACAACCTACAGTCGAAGCAATACGCAAATGTTCGATTTCGATATAAAGCGACTTTGCATTCGATAGGGGCGTGGTTGGAGGCTCCAAACGCAAGAATCTTTCGGATTTACGTAAAACTAACGCTTTTTGATCTCATATTACGAGCTGAAACACCTACAGCCGAAGCAAAACGCTAACGTTCGATTTCGATATATAGCGACTTTGCATTCGATAGGGGCTTGTTTGGCGGCTCGAAACGCATGAATCTTACGTATTTACGTAAAACTAAGGCTTTTTGATCTCATATTACGAGCTGGAACACCTACAGCCGAAGCAAAACGCTAATGTTCGATTTCGATATAAAGCGACTTTGTATTCGATAGGGGCGTGGTTGGAGGCTCCAAACGCAAGAATCTTTCGGATTTACGTAAAACTAAGGCTTTTTGATCTCATATTACGAGCTGAAACACCTACAGCCGAAGCAAAACGCTAACGTTCGATTTCGATATAAAGCGACTTTGCATTCGATTGGGGCTTGTTTGGCGGCTCGAAAAGCATAAATCTTGCCCATTTACGTAGAACTACGGCTTCTTCATCTCATATTACGAGCTGGAACACCTACAGCCGAAGCAAAACCCTAATTTTCGATTTCGATATAAAGCGACTTTGGATTCGATGGGGGCTTCTTCGGTAGCTCGAAACGCATGAATCTTTCGTATTTACGTAGAACTAAGGCTTTTTGATCTCATTTTACGAACTGGCACACCTATAGTCGAAGCAATACGCAAATGTTCGATTTCGATATAAAGCGACTTTGTATTCAATAGGGGCGTGGTTGGAGACTCCAAACGCAAGAATCTTTCGGATTTACGTAAAACTAAGGCTTTTTGATCTCATATTACGAGCTGAAACACCTACAGCCGAAGCAAAACGCTAACGTTCGATTTCGATATATAGCGACTTTGCATTCGATAGGGGCTTGTTTGGCGGCTCGAAACGCATGAATCTTTCGTATTTACGTAAAACTAAGGCTTTTTGATCTCATATTACGAGCTGGAACACCTACAGCCGAAGCAAAACGCTAATGTTCGATTTCGATATAAAGCAACTTTGCATTCGATAGGGGCGTGGTTGGAGGCTCGAAACGCATGAATCTTGCGTATTTACGTTAAATTAAGGCTTTTTGATCTCATAATACGAGCTGAAACACCTACAGCCGAAGCAAAACGCTAATGTTCGATTTCAATATAAAACGACTTTGCATTCGATGGGGGGCGTGGTTGGATACTCGAAAGCAAGAAACTTGCGTATTTACGTGAAACTAAAGCTTTTTGATCTCATAGTACGAGCTGGACAACCTACAGTCGAAGCAATACGCAAATGCTCGATTTCGATATAAAGCGACTTTGCATTCGATGGGGGCTTGTTTGGCGGCTCGAAACGCATGAATCTTGCGTTTTTACGTAAAACTAAGGCTTTTTGATCTCATATTACGAGCTAAAACACCTACAGCCGAAGCAAAACGCGAACGTTCGATTTCGATATATAGCGACTTTGCATTCGATAGGGGCTTGTTTGGCGGCTCGAAACGTATGAATCTTGCGTATTTACGTAAAACTAAGGCTTTTTGATCTCATATTACGAGCTGGAACACCTACAGCCTAAGCAAAACGCTAATGTTCGATTTCGATATAAAGCGACTTTGCATTCGATGGGGGCGTGGTTGGAGGCTCAAAACGCATGAATCTTGCGTATTTACGTAAAATTAAGGCTTTTTGATCTCATATTACGAGCTGAAACACCTACAGCCGAAGCAAAACGCTAATGTTCGATTTCGATATAAAGCGACTTTGCATTCGATGGGGGGCGTGGTTGGATACTCGACACGCAAGAAACTTGCGTATTTACGTGAAACTAAAGCTTTTTGATCTCATAGTACGAGCTGGACAACCTACAGTCGAAGCAATACGCAAATGTTCGATTTCGATATAAAGCGACGTTGCATTCGATTGGGGCTTGTTTGGCGGCTCGAAACGCATGAATCTTGCATTTTTACGTAAAATTAAGGCTTTTTGATCTCATATTACGTGCTGAAACACCTACAGCCGAAGCAAAACCCTAATGTTCGATTTCGGCATAAAGCGACTTTGCATTCGATGGGGGCTTGTTTGGCGGCTCGAAACGGACAAATCTTTTGTATTTACGTAAAACTAAGATTTTTTGATCTCATATTACGAGCTGGAACAGCTACAGCCGAAGCAAAACGCTAATGTTCGATTTTGATATAAAGCGACTTTGCATTCGATGGGGGGCGTGGTTGGAGGCACGAAACGCATGAATCTTGCGTATTTACGTAAAACTAAGGCTTTTTGATATGTTATTACAAGCTGGAACACCCACAGCCGAAGCAAAACGCTAACGTTCGATTCCGACCGAAACTGACTTTGTATTCGATGGGGGCTTGTTTGACGGCTTGGAGGCTCCAAACGCAAGAATCTTTCGGATTTACGTAAAACTAAGGCTTTTTGATCTCATATTACGAGCTGAAACACCTACAGCCGAAGCAAAACGCTAACGTTCGATTTCGATATAAAGCGACTTTGCATTCGATAGGGGCTTGTTTGGCGGCTCGAAACGCATGAATCTTGCGTATTTACGTAAAACTAAGGCTTTTTGATATGTTATTACAAGCTGGAACACCCACAGCCGAAGCTAAACGCTAACGTTCGATTCCGACCGAAACCGACTTTGTATTCGATGGGGGCTTGTTTGACGGCTTGGAGGCTCCAAACGCAAGAATCTTTCGGATTTACGTAAAACTAAGGCTTTTTGATCTCATATCACGAGCTGAAACACCTACAGCCGAAGCAAAACGCTAACGTTCGATTTCGATATAAAGCGACTTTGCATTCGATGGGGGCTTGTTTGGCGGCTCGAAAAACATAAATCTTGCCCATTTACGTAGAACTACGGCTTTTTCATCTCATATTACGAGCTGGAACAGCTACAGCCGAAGCAAAACGCTAATGTTCGATTTCGATATAAAGCGACTTTGTATTCGATAGGGGCGTGGTTGGAGGCTCCAAATGCAAGAATCTTTCGGATTTACGTAAAACTAAGGCTTTTTGATCTCATATTACGAGCTGAAACACCTACAGCCGAAGCAAAACGCTAACGTTCGATTTCGGTATATAGCGACTTTGCATTCGATAGGGGCGTGGTTGGAGGCTCGAAACGCATTAATCTTGCGTATTTACGTAAAATTAAGGCTTTTTGATCTCATATTACATGCTGAAACACCTACAGCCGAAGCAAAACGCTAATGTTCGATTTCGATATAAAGCGACTTTGCATTCAATGGCGGGCGTGGTTGGAGGCTCGAAACGCATGAATCTTGCGTATTTACATGAAACTAAGGCTTTTTGATTTGTTATTACAAGCTGGAACACCCACAGCCGGAGCAAAACGCTAACGTTCGATTCCGACCGAAACCGACTTTGTATTCGATGAGGGCTTGTTTGACGGCTCGAAACGCACGAATCTTGCGTATTTACGTAAATTTAAGGCGTTTTGATCTCATATTACAAGCTGAAACACCTACAGCCGAAGCAAAACGCTTATGTTCGATTTCGCCATAAAGCGACTTTGCATTCGATGGGGGCTTGTTTGGCGGCTCGAAAAGCATAAATCTTGCCCATTTACGTAGAACTACGGCTTTTTCATCTCATATTACGAGCTGGAACAGCTACAGCCGAAGCAAAACGCTAATGTTCGATTTCGATATAAAGCGACTTTGTATTCGATAGGGGCGTGGTTGGAGGCTCCAAACGCAAGAATCTTTCGGATTTACGTAAAACTAAGGCTTTTTGATCTCATATTACGAGCTGAAACACCTACAGCCGAAGCAAAACGCTAACGTTCGATTTCGATATAAAGCGACTTTGCATTCGATCGGGGCTTGTTTGGCGGCTCGAAACGCATGAATCTTGCGTATTTACGTAAAACTAAGGCTTTTTGATCTCATATTACGAGCTGGAACACCTACAGCTGAAGCAAAACGCTAATGTTCGATTTCGATATGAAGCGACTTTGCCTTCGATGGGGGCGTGGTTGGAGGCTCGAAACGCATGAATCTTGCGTATTTACGTAAAATTAAGGCTTTTTGATTTCTTATTACGAGCTGAAACACCTACAGCCGAAGCAAAACGCTAACGTTCGATTCCGACCGAAACCGACTTTGTATTCGATGCGGGCTTGTTTGACGGCTCGAAACGCACGAATCTTGCGTATTTACGTAAGATTAACGCGTTTTGATCTCATATTACAAGCTGAAACACCTACAGCCGAAGCAAAACGCTAATGTTCGATTTCGATATAAAGCGACTTTGCATTCAATGGGGGGCGTGGTTGGAGGCTCGAAACGCATGAATCTTGCGTATTTACATGAAACTAAGGCTTTTTGATTTGTTATTACAAGCTGGAACACCCACAGCCGGAGCAAAACGCTAACGTTCGATTCCGACCGAAACCGACTTTGTATTCGATGGGGGCTTGTTTGACGGCTCGAAACGCACGAATCTTGCGTATTTACGTAAATTTAAGGCGTTTTGATCTCATATTACAAGCTGAAACACCTACAGCCGAAGCAAAACGCTAATGTTCGATTTCGCCATAAAGCGACTTTGCATTCGATGGGGGCTTGTTTGGCGGCTCGAAACGGATTAATCTTTTGTATTTACGTAAAACTAAGATTTTTTGATCTCATATTACGAGCTGGAACAGCTACAGCCGAAGCAAAACGCTAATGTTCGATTTCGGCATAAAGCGACTTTGCATTCGATGGGGGCTTGTTTGGCGGCTCGAAACGGATTAATCTTTTGTATTTACGTAAAACTAAGATTTTTTGATCTCATATTACGAGCTGGAACAGCTACAGCCGAAGCAAAACTCTAACGTCCGATTCCGACTGAAACAGACTTTGTATTCGATGGGGGCTTGTTTGACGGCTCGAAACGAACGAATCTTGCGTATTTACGTAAAATTAAGGCGTTTTGATCTCATATTACAAGCTGAAAGACCTACAGTCGAAGCAAAACGCTAATGTTCGATTTCGATATAAAGCGACTTTGCATTCGATGGGGGCGTGGTTGGATACTTGAAACGCAAGAAACTTGCGTATTTACGTGAAACTAAAGCTTTTTGATCTCATAGTACGAGCTGGACAACCTACAGTCGAAGCAATACGCAAATGTTCGATTTCGATATAAAGCGACTTTGCATTCGATGGGGGCGTGGTTGGAGGCTCGAAACGCATGAATCTTGCCTATTTACGTAAAACTAAGGCTTTTTGATCTGATATTACGAGCTGGAACACCTCCAGACGAAGCAAAATGCTAACGTTCAATTCTGACCGAAAACGACTTTGCATTCGATGGGGGCTTGTTTGGCGGCTCGAAAAGCATAAATCTTGCCCATTTACGTAAAACTAAGGCTTTTTCATCTCATATTACGAGCTGGAACACCGACAGCCGAAGCAAAACGCTAATTTTCGATTTCGATATAAAGCGACTTTGGATTCGATGGGGGCTTCTTCGGCGGCTCGAAACGCATGAATCTTTCGTATTTACGTAGAACTAAGGCTTTTTGATCTCATTTTACGAACTGGCACACCTATAGTCGAAGCAATACGCAAATGTTCGATTTTGACATAAAGCGACTTTGTATTCAATAGGGGCGTGGTTGGAGACTCCAAACGCAAGAATCTTTCGGATTTACGTAAAACTAAGGCTTTTTGATCTCATATTACGAGCTGAAACACCTACAGCCGAAGCAAAATGCTAATGTTCGATTTCGATATAAAGCGACTTTGTATTCGATAGGGGCGTCGTTGGAGGCTCCAAACGCAAGAATCTTTCGGATTTACGTAAAACTAAGGCTTTTTGATCTCATATTACGAGCTGAAACACCTACAGCCGAAGCAAAACGCTAACGTTCGATTTCGATATAAAGCGACTTTGCATTCGATCGGGGCTTGTTTGGCGGCTCGAAACGCATGAATCTTGCGTATTTACGTAAAACTAAGGCTTTTTGATCTCATATTACGAGCTGGAACACCTACATCTGAAGCAAAACGCTAATGTTCGATTTCGATATGAAGCGACTTTGCCTTCGATGGGGGCGTGGTTGGAGGCTCGAAACGCATGAATCTTGCGTATTTACGTAAAATTAAGGCTTTTTGATTTCTTATTACGAGCTGAAACACCTACAGCCGAAGCAAAACGCTAACGTTCGATTCCGACCGAAACCGACTTTGTATTCGATGCGGGCTTGTTTGACGGCTCGAAACGCACGAATCTTGCGTATTTACGTAAGATTAAGGCGTTTTGATCTCATATTACAAGCTGAAACACCTACAGCCGAAGCAAAACGCTAATGTTCGATTTCGATATAAAGTGACTTTGCATTCAATGGGGGGCGTGGTTGGAGGCTCGAAACGCATGAATCTTGCGTATTTACATGAAACTAAGGCTTTTTGATTTGTTATTACAAGCTGGAACACCCACAGCCGGAGCAAAACGCTAACGTTCGATTCCGACCGAAACCGACTTTGTATTCGATGCGGGCTTGTTTGACGGCTCGAAACGCACGAATCTTGCGTATTTACGTAAATTTAAGGCGTTTTGATCTCATATTACAAGCTGAAACACCTACAGCCGAAGCAAAACGCTAATGTTCGATTTCGCCATAAAGCGACTTTGCATTCGATGGGGGCTTGTTTGGCGGCTCGAAACGGATTAATCTTTTGTATTTACGTAAAACTAAGATTTTTTGATCTCATATTACGAGCTGGAACAGCTACAGCCGAAGCAAAACGCTAATGTTCGATTTCGGCATAAAGCGACTTTGCATTCGATGGGGGCTTGTTTGGCGGCTCGAAACGGATTAATCTTTTGTATTTACGTAAAACTAAGATTTTTTGATCTCATATTACGAGCTGGAACAGCTACAGCCGAAGCAAAACGCTAACGTCCGATTCCGACTGAAACCGACTTTGTATTCGATGGGGGCTTGTTTGACGGCTCGAAACGAACGAATCTTGCGTATTTACGTAAAATTAAGGCGTTTTGATCTCATATTACAAGCTGAAAGACCTACTGTCACGTCCTGGGTCACTTCAGCAGCAGAATAAGTAACACACACACACACATTTTTTTTTGGGATTTACCTTATTCTCGGGAACACTAAAATACTAAATATGGAAGCGAGATATACATGAACCTAGATAATAAGTCATAATATTACGACGATAGAATCGTCATCGATATAATAGGCATTATCGTAAACATAATATATGCAACAGTACACCGTAGCGCGTCAACCGATGATACAATAATTTTCTAAATAACCCTCACGCATTCAAATAATACCGTTTCGATGAGTAACGCGTTACCAATCAATTGCACTATTAATGGTAAACTAAGTGAGATCGTACTGTAGCACGCTACAGTTACACAATATACATTGACGATATTCCCCAAAATACATATAAACATACAAACGCGAGGATAAACCGCTATTCGTACCACCAGGAAAATTCGTAAGCTCTGACCAGCAATAAAACAACAACGTAGCTAAAAACGTAACAAACAATAATTAAAATATAATTTCGAACAAAACGACTTTAAAAACATACTCTCGACACCAACCAGCCGGAACACCCCCGTAAAAATAACATTCGGCAATAATAAACACACATAAACGTCACAGGTAAAGTCCAAGAAAAACATTAAAATTCAAATGCAAATAAAAGATACAAGCAAAACGTTTTCGCAAAAACTGAGCACGCTATCAGAAAGGGAAAACCCTCGTGACCAATAAACCCCCCTTATGTTATCACTGTCCGACGAAGTCCAGAGACACGGCGAGCGATTTTGTGAATAGCCGCACGCGAAATCTAGGAAATTTAGTAAAAACTTTGGGTAACAATAAAAAACATATATGAACTCCTTTGCAAAATCTGAGCACGCTATCAGAAAGGGATAATCGTCACAAATAATAAACCCCTACGATGTTTCACCTTTCTGACGAAGTCCTGAGACACTGCGATCAATTTCTTGGAGAAAGGGCATATGACCTTGACAAACACGAAAATTAATTCTGTAGAACGAACACACAGCGCGAATCGCTTCAAAGTTACATAGTAACTAGACATACTAGACATACCAATCGTTACCAATTCTAATTTCATTAAATAAACATTAATTAACAATAAATAAATAATATTATTTTCAAACATTTAAATACGCATAACGCCGGAGTGCCGTGTAGACACGACACTCGACGGCACTAAACAATAATAAATAAAATTGTTCAACAATAACAGAAATAATGCTACTAATAAATAACTCCAAAACATTTTTATTTCAAACACGACCAGAATATCACTATAAAAATGATATTCGGTAGCGCTAAATACATAATAACGGGATGTCACGTTTATAAATATTAAGATAACAATGGTCGACAATGAATTATTATTTCGAACCAAATACACGCACCACCCGAAATATCTGGATGGGCGCATCTCTAATATTAACATGCAACAAATCTTGTGTTTATTATTAATTATTAATAACAATTGTAACCGAACATTTATATGTAACAATATGTATATCTACCCTGGGGATTTGGGATAATTACACATTACATCAATCATGTTATATTATCAATCAGGCCTCGACGTCCAAATAATTAGCATTAATAATAAATAAGTCATACTTTAATAATGTATCGGATGGCCAAGCGAGCGTGAGACCGGACGCGACTCCGACAAAGCTCCGAGAATCGCCAACGATAACGCCCCTCTAAGAAGCGAGCCCGTGGGATGCAGCATCAGCACAGCCACCGTGCGACCGGACAAAGGCACGATAAGGCCTTCCACGGAGCTCCAACGGATAAGGCGCTCCGAGGAACTCAGACCGTGGGATGCAACATCAGCACAGCCACCGTGCGACCGGACAAAGGCACGATAAGGCCTTCCACGGAGCTCCAACGGATAAGGCGCTCCGGGGAACTCAGACCGTGGGATGCAGCATCAGCGCAGCCACCGTGCGATCGGACAAAGGCACGATAAGGCCTACCACGAAGCTCCAACGGATAAGGCGGTCCGAGAAATTCAGACCGTGGGATGCAGCATCAGCACGGCTACCGTAAGACAAAGGCGACCCCCACTCGTAGCCATCGCGCAGCCGTGAGACCAAGGCGTCCCCCACTCAAGGGACGGCACGGATGCAACGAAGCTGCGAGCGGCTGCCCCTCCAACGTCCAGCGCGGCCAATACAGGAGGCGGCCCCCACGCTGCTGACGGTACGGCGGCAGCAAGGCGTAAGCAGGCACCCCCTCCAGCAACCGGCGCAGCCACTGCGAGCGATGGATCCCCACGGCGGTACAACAGAGGCAGCGCAGCATTGGCCAGTGGGACTGGGCAAATCAGCGACGGGGCTCCCCACCACTGAGCAGAGGCTCAGGAGACTCGCGGGTCCATCCAGGATTCAGACAAGACAGATCTTCTTCGACTCTCATCTCCGGCGGTCGACTCTGAGAGTACTCTTGAAGAGACTCACGCGACACCGGTATTTTCTATTGTTGTAATTAATTGTCAATTAGGACTTAGAGTCTTTACGACAATTGTTCATCTGAAATAAAAACGCGATCGGTACCTGGCTTCGACCAGGCGGTATTTCACCGTTATAAAATATCGTTCGCGGGTAACATCGTATTCTTAACAAATTGTAATAACAATAAATCGCAATAATCGTAATAATATATATATATAATAATAAAAACTTGTGACCGTTCAACCGAACTACTCTGTTCTCTCATTCACGAGTAAGATTCTACAAATAAGTGTATAAATCCGCAGATCTAAAAATAATGGTGGATACACAAATAAGCGATCATTTTTCCTCGTAAGATTCCGCATTTCACACCTTCTAGTATTCTTTGGTTAATAACCCAATATCCCTTACCTCGTGGTGCTCTTTGGCGTGCACCCTTGGTAAATCCAGCTTTTATCATAACATTTCCAATACCTCGCGGGGCTCTTTGGCGTGCCCTCGGGTAATCCCAATCCTAAAATAATTAACAGTTTTAATAACCGTTCTAATACTTGTGATTACGAAAAGGAGATTGATCGTTTATTCGTCAATTTTTCGCTAGTGTAAAAATCGGAATTAGGGAATCATTGAATAGCGAATTCGAGCCAACAGTTCAACGCGATTTCATAAAATGGAATACTGAATTCCATTACGTGCTAGCAATTCACGTTTGCCATCTTCCCCACTTTCAAACCTTTAGTATTCTTCTGTTCTTTACCTAGTATAATATCCTTTACCTCGTGGGGCTCTTTGGCGTGCCCCCGGGTAAATCCTGCTTTCATCCCAACTTACCAATATCTCGTGGGGCTCTTTGGCGTGCCCCCGGGTATTCCTCATCCCAAAATAATTAAAACATGGAACAACCTATTAATTGTTGCAAGCGAGAATTGTTCGCCTTATCTTCTCCCCATTATGGGTCGTAAACGTGCCGGCAGTAAATTCGCTATTCGCAAAGCATTAGCTCAAACATTATTTAATAACCCGAAACCCTGCAAGGGCCTTCGTAGACGACAGATCTCCGATCCGCAAACCAGCAACATATACTCATTGTGCTCGGAATGGTGGAACAGTGTTGCAAACATTCCCTGTGAAACCCACACTACCGCGCAGCAAAGTCGTGATACAGGAAAGACACCGATCATTGTGTCTAACGTTATTTTCAACAATCATCGTATCTTTTTGAAACGCGAGGATCCACCCGGCGTCAGACTCATTGGGACGGCCACTTGGGATCATTCGTTGCCACCAGCTCTAACTGATTCGGCGTCATTCGAGACAGCGATCCTCGGTCAGCAACCCGCTACGCCCATCAAGCTCATCACCTGCCTACATAACAATTAAAAACCAGGTAAGTTAAGTGTGACTAATAGTCAGAATACGAGAAAACGCACTTATCCAGTACTGCTCCGATCCCTAACCGGCGCATTCCGGTTTAAACCAAGGAGCATCCAATTACGATCCCGTTACGTATCGCTCGTCCATTGATTCGGTATCTGAAACAAAAATCAAAATTCGGAATCGCGAAATAAAATGGATAAAAATAACTCGCGACGTAACACTACAGTCGAAGCAAAACGCTAATGTTCGATTTCGATATAAAGCGACTTTGCATTCGATGGGGGCGTGGTTGGATACTTGAAACGCAAGAAACTTGCGTATTTACGTGAAACTAAAGCTTTTTGATCTCATAGTACGAGCTGGACAACCTACAGTCGAAGCAATACGCAAATGTTCGATTTCGATATAAAGCGACTTTGCATTCGATGGGGGCGTGGTTGGAGGCTCGAAACGCATGAATCTTGCCTATTTACGTAAAACTAAGGCTTTTTGATCTGATATTACGAGCTGGAACACCTCCAGACGAAGCAAAACGCTAACGTTCGATTCCGACCGAAACCGACTTTGTATTCGATGCGGGCTTGTTTGACGGCTCGAAACGCACGAATCTTGCGTATTTACGTACGATTAAGGCGTTTTGATCTCATATTACAAGCTGAAACACCTACAGCCGAAGCAAAACGCTAATGTTCGATTTCGATATAAAGCGACTTTGCATTCAATGGGGGGCGTGGTTGGAGGCTCGAAACGCATGAATCTTGCGTATTTACATGAAACTAAGGCTTTTTGATTTGTTATTACAAGCTGGAACACCCACAGCCGGAGCAAAACGCTAACGTTCGATTCCGACCGAAACCGACTTTGTATTCGATGGGGGCTTGTTTGACGGCTCGAAACGCACGAATCTTGCGTATTTACGTAAATTTAAGGCGTTTTGATCTCATATTACAAGCTGAAACACCTACAGCCGAAGCAAAACGCTAATGTTCGATTTCGCCATAAAGCGACTTTGCATTCGATGGGGGCTTGTTTGGCGGCTCGAAACGGATTAATCTTTTGTATTTACGTAAAACTAAGATTTTTTGATCTCATATTACGAGCTGGAACAGCTACAGCCGAAGCAAAACGCTAATGTTCGATTTCGGCATAAAGCGACTTTGCATTCGATGGGGGCTTGTTTGGCGGCTCGAAACGGAATAATCTTTTGTATTTACGTAAAACTAAGATTTTTTGATCTCATATTACGAGCTGGAACAGCTACAGCCGAAGCAAAACGCTAACGTCCGATTCCGACTGAAACCGACTTTGTATTCGATGGGGGCTTGTTTGACGGCTCGAAACGAACGAATCTTGCGTATTTACGTAAAATTAAGGCGTTTTGATCTCATATTACAAGCTGAAAGACCTACAGTCGAAGCAAAACGCTAATGTTCGATTTCGATATAAAGCGACTTTGCATTCGATGGGGGCGTGGTTGGATACTCGAAACGCAAGAAACTTGCGTATTTACGTGAAACTAAAGCTTTTTGATCTCATAGTACGAGCTGGACAACCTACAGTCGAAGCAATACGCAAATGTTCGATTTCGATATAAAGCGACTTTGCATTCGATGGGGGCGTGGTTGGAGGCTCGAAACGCATGAATCTTGCCTATTTACGTAAAACTAAGGCTTTTTGATCTGATATTACGAGCTGGAACACCTCCAGACGAAGCAAAACGCTAACGTTCGATTCCGACCGAAACCGACTTTGTATTCGATGCGGGCTTGTTTGACGGCTCGAAACGCACGAATCTTGCGTATTTACGTACGATTAAGGCGTTTTGATCTCATATTACAAGCTGAAACACCTACAGCCGAAGCAAAACGCTAATGTTCGATTTCGATATAAAGCGACTTTGCATTCAATGGGGGGCGTGGTTGGAGGCTCGAAACGCATGAATCTTGCGTATTTACATGAAACTAAGGCTTTTTGATTTGTTATTACAAGCTGGAACACCCACAGCCGGAGCAAAACGCTAACGTTCGATTCCGACCGAAACCGACTTTGTATTCGATGGGGGCTTGTTTGACGGCTCGAAACGCACGAATCTTGCGTATTTACGTAAATTTAAGGCGTTTTGATCTCATATTACAAGCTGAAACACCTACAGCCGAAGCAAAACGCTAATGTTCGATTTCGCCATAAAGCGACTTTGCATTCGATGGGGGCTTGTTTGGCGGCTCGAAACGGATTAATCTTTTGTATTTACGTAAAACTAAGATTTTTTGATCTCATATTACGAGCTGGAACAGCTACAGCCGAAGCAAAACGCTAATGTTCGATTTCGGCATAAAGCGACTTTGCATTCGATGGGGGCTTGTTTGGCGGCTCGAAACGGAATAATCTTTTGTATTTACGTAAAACTAAGATTTTTTGATCTCATATTACGAGCTGGAACAGCTACAGCCGAAGCAAAACGCTAACGTCCGATTCCGACTGAAACCGACTTTGTATTCGATGGGGGCTTGTTTGACGGCTCGAAACGAACAAATCTTGCGTATTTACGTAAAATTAAGGCGTTTTGATCTCATATTACAAGCTGAAAGACCTACAGTCGAAGCAAAACGCTAATGTTCGATTTCGATATAAAGCGACTTTGCATTCGATGGGGGCGTGGTTGGATACTCGAAACGCAAGAAACTTGCGTATTTACGTGAAACTAAAGCTTTTTGATCTCATAGTACGAGCTGGACAACCTACAGTCGAAGCAATACGCAAATGTTCGATTTCGATATAAAGCGACTTTGCATTCGATGGGGGCGTGGTTGGAGGCTCGAAACGCATGAATCTTGCCTATTTACGTAAAACTAAGGCTTTTTGATCTGATATTACGAGCTGGAACACTTCCAGACGAAGCAAAACGCTAATTTTCGATTTCGATATAAAGCGACTTTGGATTCGATGGGGGCTTCTTCGGCGGCTCGAAACGCATGAATCTTTCGTATTTACGTAGAACTAAGGCTTTTTGATCTCATTTTACGAACTGGCACACCTATAGTCGAAGCAATACGCAAATGTTCGATTTTGACATAAAGCGACTTTGTATTCAATAGGGGCGTGGTTGGAGGCTCCAAACGCAAGAATCTTTCGGATTTACGTAAAACTAAGGCTTTTTGATCTCATATTACGAGCTGAAACACCTACAGCCGAAGCAAAACGCAAACGTTCGATTTCGATATATAGCGACTTTGCATTCGATAGGGGCTTGTTTGGCGGCTCGAAACGCATGAATCTTGCGTATTTACGTAAAACTAAGGCTTTTTGATCTCATATTACGAACTGGAACACCTACAGCCGAAGCAAAACGCTAATGTTCGATTTCGATATAAAGCGACTTTGCATTCGATGGGGGCGTGGTTGGAGGCTCGAAACGCATGAATCTTGCGTATTTACGTAAAATTAAGGCTTTTTGATCTCATAATACGAGCTGAAACACCTACAGCCGAAGCAAAACGCTAATGTTCGATTTCGATATAAAGCGACTTTGCATTCGATGGGGGGCGTGGTTGGATACTCGAAACGCAAGAAACTTGCGTATTTACGTGAAACTAAAGCTTTTTGATCTCATAGTACGGAGCTGGACAACCTACAGTCGAAGCAATACGCAAATGTTCGATTTCGATATAAAGCGACTTTGCATTCGATAGGGGCGTGGTTGGAGGCTCCAAACGCAAGAATCTTTCGGAATTACGTAAAACTAACGCTTTTTGATCTCATATTACGAGCTGAAACACCTACAGCCGAAGCAAAACGCTAACGTTCGATTTCGATATATAGCGACTTTGCATTCGATAGGGGCTTGTTTGGCGGCTCGAAACGCATGAATCTTACGTATTTACGTAAAACTAAGGCTTTTTGATCTCATATTACGAGCTGGAACACCTACAGCCGAAGCAAAACGCTAATGTTCGATTTCGATATAAAGCGACTTTGTATTCGATAGGGGCGTGGTTGGAGGCTCCAAACGCAAGAATCTTTCGGATTTACGTAAAACTAAGGCTTTTTGATCTCATATTACGAGCTGAAACACCTACAGCCGAAGCAAAACGCTAACGTTCGATTTCGATATAAAGCGACTTTGCATTCGATGGGGGCTTGTTTGGCGGCTCGAAAAGCATAAATCTTGCCCATTTACGTAGAACTACGGCTTTTTCATCTCATATTACGAGCTGGAACACCTACAGCCGAAGCAAAACCCTAATTTTCGATTTCGATATAAAGCGACTTTGGATTCGATGGGGGCTTCTTCGGTGGCTCGAAACGCATGAATCTTTCGTATTTACGTAGAACTAAGGCTTTTTGATCTCATTTTACGAACTGGCACACCTATAGTCGAAGCAATACGCAAATGTTCGATTTCGATATAAAGCGACTTTGTATTCAATAGGGGCGTGGTTGGAGACTCCAAACGCAAGAATCTTTCGGATTTACGTAAAACTAAGGCTTTTTGATCTCATATTACGAGCTGAAACACCTACAGCCGAAGCAAAACGCTAACGTTCGATTTCGATATATAGCGACTTTGCATTCGATAGGGGCTTGTTTGGCGGCTCGAAACGCATGAATCTTTCGTATTTACGTAAAACTAAGTCTTTTTCATCTCATATTACGAGCTGGAACACCTACAACCGGAGCAAAACGCTAATGTTCGATTTCGATATAAAGCGACTTTGTATTCGATGGGGGCTTGTTTGGCGGCTCGAAACGGATTAATCTTTTGTATTTACGTAAAACTAAGATTTTTTGATCTCATATTACGAGCTGGAACAGCTACAGCCGAAGCAAAACGCTAATGTTCGATTTCGATATAAAGCGACTTTGTATTCGATAGGGGCGTGGTTGCAGGCTCCAAACGCAAGAATCTTTCGGATTTACGTAAAACTAAGGCTTTTTGATCTCATATTACGAGCTGAAACACCTACAGCCGAAGCAAAACGCTAACGTTCGATTTCGGTATATAGCGACTTTGCATTCGATAGGGGCTTGTTTGGCGGCTCGAAACGCATGAATCTTGCGTATTTACGTAAATTTAAGGCGTTTTGATCTCATATTACAAGCTGAAACACCTACAGCCGAAGCAAAACGCTAATGTTCGATTTCACCATAAAGCGACTTTGCATTCGATGGGGGCTTGTTTGGCGGCTCGAAACGAATTAATCTTTTGTATTTACGTAAAACTAAGATTTTTTAATCTCATATTACGAGCTGGAACAGCTACAGCCGAAGCAAAACGCTAATGTTCGATTTCGATATAAAGCGACTTTGTATTCGATAGGGGCGTGGTTGGAGGCTCCAAACGCAAGAATCTTTCGGATTTACGTAAAACTAAGGCTTTTTGATCTCATATTACGAGCTGAAACACCTACAGCCGAAGCAAAACGCTAACGTTCGATTTCGATATATAGCGACTTTGCATTCGATAGGGGCTTGTTTGGAGGCTCGAAACGCATGAATCTTGCCTATTTACGTAAAACTAAGGCTTTTTGATCTGATATTACGAGCTGGAACACCTCCAGACGAAGCAAAATGCTAACGTTCAATTCTGACCGAAAACGACTTTGCATTCGATGGGGGCTTGTTTGGCGGCTCGAAAAGCATAAATCTTGCCCATTTACGTAAAACTAAGGCTTTTTCATCTCATATTACGAGCTGGAACACCGACAGCCGAAGCAAAACGCTAATTTTCGATTTCGATATAAAGCGACTTTGGATTCGATGGGGGGCTTCTTCGGCGGCTCGAAACGCATGAATCTTTCGTATTTACGTAAAACTAAGGCTTTTTGATATGTTATTACAAGCTGGAACACCCACAGCCGAAGCAAAACGCTAACGTTCGATTCCGACCGAAACCGACTTTGTATTCGATGGGGGCTTGTTTGACGGCTTGGAGGCTCCAAACGCAAGAATCTTTCGGATTTACGTAAAACTAAGGCTTTTTGATCTCATATTACGAGCTGAAACACCTACAGCCGAAGCAAAACGCTAACGTTCGATTTCGATATAAAGCGACTTTGCATTCGATAGGGGCTTGTTTGGCGGCTCGAAACGCATGAATCTTGCGTATTTACGTAAAACTAAGGCTTTTTGATCTCATATTACGAGCTGGAACACCTAAAGCCGAAGCAAAACGCTAATGTTCGATTTCGATATAAAGCGACTTTGCATTCGATGGGGGCATGTTTGGCGGCTCGAAACGCATAAATTTTGCGTAGTTACGTAAAACTAAGTCTTTTTCATCTCATATTACGAGCTGGAACACCTACAGCCGGAGCAAAATGCTAATGTTCGATTTCGATATTAAGCGACTTTGTATTCGATGGGGGCTTGTTTGGCGGCTCGAAACGGATTAATCTTTTGTATTTACGTAAAACTAAGATTTTTTGATCTCATATTACGAGCTGGAACAGCTACAGCCGAAGCAAAACGCTAATGTTCGATTTCGATATAAAGCGACTTTGTATTCGATAGGGGCGTGGTTGGAGGCTTCAAACGCAAGAATCTTTCGGATTTACGTAAAACTAAGGCTTTTTGATCTCATATTACGAGCTGAAACACCTACAGCCGAAGCAAAACGCTAACGTTCGATTTCGGTATATAGCGACTTTGCATTCGATAGGGGCTTGTTTGGCGGCTCGAAACGCATAAATCTTGCGTATTTACGTAAATTTAAGGCGTTTTGATCTCATATTACAAGCTGAAACACCTACAGCCGAAGCAAAACGCTAATGTTCGATTTCACCATAAAGCGACTTTGCATTCGATGGGGGCTTGTTTGGCGGCTCGAAACGGATTAATCTTTTGTATTTACGTAAAACTAAGATTTTTTAATCTCATATTACGAGGTGGAACAGCTACAGCCGAAGCAAAACGCTAATGTTCGATTTCGATATAAAGCGACTTTGTATTCGATAGGGGCGTGGTTGGAGGCTCCAAACGCAAGAATCTTTCGGATTTACGTAAAACTAAGGCTTTTTGATCTCATATTACGAGCTGAAACACCTACAGCCGAAGCAAAACGCTAACGTTCGATTTCGATATATAGCGACTTTGCATTCGATAGGGGCTTGTTTGGAGGCTCGAAACGCATGAATCTTTCGTATTTACGTAAAACTAAGGCTTTTTGATCTCATATTACGAGCTGGAACACCTACAGCCGAAGCAAAACGCTAATGTTCGATTTCGATATAAAGCAACTTTGCATTCGATAGGGGCGTGGTTGGAGGCTCGAAACGCATGAATCTTGCGTATTTACGTTAAATTAAGGCTTTTTGATCTCATAATACGAGCTGAAACACCTACAGCCGAAGCAAAACGCTAATGTTCGATTTCAATATAAAACGACTTTGCATTCGATGGGGGGCGTGGTTGGATACTCGAAAGCAAGAAACTTGCGTATTTACGTGAAACTAAAGCTTTTTGATCTCATAGTACGAGCTGGACAACCTACAGTCAAAGCAATACGCAAATGCTCGATTTCGATATAAAGCGACTTTGCATTCGATGGGGGCTTGTTTGGCGGCTCGAAACGCATGAATCTTGCGTTTTTACGTAAAACTAAGGCTTTTTGATCTCATATTACGAGCTAAAACACCTACAGCCGAAGCAAAACGCTAACGTTCGATTTCGATATATAGCGACTTTGCATTCGATAGGGGCTTGTTTGGCGGCTCGAAACGTATGAATCTTGCGTATTTACGTAAAACTAAGGCTTTTCGATCTCATATTACGAGCTGGAACACCTACAGCCTAAGCAAAACGCTAATGCTCGATTTCGATATAAAGCGACTTTGCATTCGATGGGGGCGGGGTTGGAGGCTCAAAACGCATGAATCTTGCGTATTTACGTAAAATTAAGGCTTTTTGATCTCATATTACGAGCTGAAACACCTACAGCCGAAGCAAAACGCTAATGTTCGATTTCGATATAAAGCGACATTGCATTCGATGGGGGGCGTGGTTGGATACTCGACACGCAAGAAACTTGTGTATTTACGTGAAACTAAAGCTTTTTGATCTCATAGTACGAGCTGCCCAACCTACAGTCGAAGCAATACGAAAATGTTCGATTTCGATATAAAGCGACGTTGCATTCGATTGGGGCTTGTTTGGCGGCTCGAAAATCATGAATCTTGCATTTTTACGTAAAATTAAGGCTTTTTGATCTCATATTACGTGCTGAAACACCTACAGCCGAAGCAAAACCCTAATGTTCGATTTCGGCATAAAGCGACTTTGCATTCGATGGGGGCTTGTTTGGCGGCTCGAAACGGACAAATCTTTTGTATTTACGTAAAACTAAGATTTTTTGATCTCATATTACGAGCTGGAACAGCTACAGCCGAAGCTAAACGCTAATGTTCGATTTCGATATAAAGCGACTTTGCATTCGATGGGGGGCGTGGTTGGAGGCACGAAACGCATGAATCTTGCGTATTTACGTAAAACTAAGGCTTTTTGATATGTTATTACAAGCTGGAACACCCACAGCCGAAGCAAAACGCTAACGTTCGATTCCGACCGAAACTGACTTTGTATTCGATGGGGGCTTGTTTGACGGCTTGGAGGCTCCAAACGCAAGAATCTTTCGGATTTACGTAAAACTAAGGCTTTTTGATCTCATATTACGAGCTGAAACACCTACAGCCGAAGCAAAACGCTAACGTTCGATTTCGATATAAAGCGACTTTGCATTCGATAGGGGCTTGTTTGGCGGCTCGAAACGCATGAATCTTGCGTATTTACGTAAAACTAAGGCTTTTTGATATGTTATTACAAGCTGGAACACCCACAGCCGAAGCAAAACGCTAACGTTCGATTCCGACCGAAACCGACTTTGTATTCGATGGGGGCTTGTTTGACGGCTTGGAGGCTCCAAACGCAAGAATCTTTCGGATTTACGTAAAACTAAGGCTTTGTGATCTCATATTACGAGCTGAAACACCTACAGCCGAAGCAAAACGCTAACGTTCGATTTCGATATAAAGCGACTTTGCATTCGATAGGGGCTTGTTTGGCGGCTCGAAACGCATGAATCTTGCGTATTTACGTAAAACTAAGGCTTTTTGATCTCATATTACGAGCTCGAACACCTACAGTCGAAGCAAAACGCTAATGTTCGATTTCGATATAAAGCGACTTTGCATTCGATGGGGGCTTGTTTGGCGGCTCGAAACGCATAAATCTTGCGTATTTACGTAAAACTAAGTCTTTTTCATCTCATATTACGAGCTGGAACATCTACAGCCGGAGCAAAACGCTAATGTTCGATTTCGATATAAAGCGACTTTGTATTCGATGGGGGCTTGTTTGGCGGCTCGAAACGGATTAATCTTTTGTATTTACGTAAAACTAAGATTTTTTGATCTCATATTACGAGCTGGAACAGCTACAGCCGAAGCAAAACGCTAATGTTCGATTTCGATATAAAGCGACTTTGTATTCGATAGGGGCGTGGTTGCAGGCTCCAAACGCAAGAATCTTTCGGATTTACGTAAAACTAAGGCTTTTTGATCTCATATTACGAGCTGAAACACCTACAGCCGAAGCAAAACGCTAACGTTCGATTTCGGTATATAGCGACTTTGCATTCGATAGGGGCTTGTTTGGCGGCTCGAAACGCATGAATCTTGCGTATTTACGTAAATTTAAGGCGTTTTGATCTCATATTACAAGCTGAAACACCTACAGCCGAAGCAAAACGCTAATGTTCGATTTCACCATAAAGCGACTTTGCATTCGATGGGGGCTTGTTTGGCGGCTCGAAACGGATTAATCTTTTGTATTTACGTAAAACTAAGATTTTTTAATCTCATATTACGAGCTGGAACAGCTACAGCCGAAGCAAAACGCTAATGTTCGATTTCGATATATAGCGACTTTGCATTCGATAGGGGCTTGTTTGGAGGCTCGAAACGCATGAATCTTGCCTATTTACGTAAAACTAAGGCTTTTTGATCTGATATTACGAGCTGGAACACCTCCAGACGAAGCAAAATGCTAACGTTCAATTCTGACCGAAAACGACTTTGCATTCGATGGGGGCTTGTTTGGCGGCTCGAAAAGCATAAATCTTGCCCATTTACGTAAAACTAAGGCTTTTTCATCTCATATTACGAGCTGGAACACCGACAGCCGAAGCAAAACGCTAATTTTCGATTTCGATATAAAGCGACTTTGGATTCGATGGGGGGCTTCTTCGGCGGCTCGAAACGCATGAATCTTTCGTATTTACGTAAAACTAAGGCTTTTTGATATGTTATTACAAGCTGGAACACCCACAGCCGAAGCAAAACGCTAACGTTCGATTCCGACCGAAACCGACTTTGTATTCGATGGGGGCTTGTTTGACGGCTTGGAGGCTCCAAACGCAAGAATCTTTCGGATTTACGTAAAACTAAGGCTTTTTGATCTCATATTACGAGCTGAAACACCTACAGCCGAAGCAAAACGCTAACGTTCGATTTCGATATAAAGCGACTTTGCATTCGATAGGGGCTTGTTTGGCGGCTCGAAACGCATGAATCTTGCGTATTTACGTAAAACTAAGGCTTTTTGATCTCATATTACGAGCTGGAACACCTACAGCCGAAGCAAAACGCTAATGTTCGATTTCGATATAAAGCGACTTTGCATTCGATGGGGGCTTGTTTGGCGGCTCGAAACGCATAAATCTTGCGTAGTTACGTAAAACTAAGTCTTTTTCATCTCATATTACGAGCTGGAACACCTACAGCCGGAGCAAAACGCTAATGTTCGATTTCGATATAAAGCGACTTTGTATTCGATGGGGGCTTGTTTGGCGGCTCGAAACGGATTAATCTTTTGTATTTACGTAAAACTAAGATTTTTTGATCTCATATTACGAGCTGGAACAGCTACAGCCGAAGCAAAACGCTAATGTTCGATTTCGATATAAAGCGACTTTGTATTCGATAGGGGCGTGGTTGGAGGCTCCAAACGCAAGAATCTTTCGGATTTACGTAAAACTAAGGCTTTTTGATCTCATATTACGAGCTGAAACACCTACAGCCGAAGCAAAACGCTAACGTTCGATTTCGGTATATAGCAACTTTGCATTCGATAGGGGCTTGTTTGGCGGCTCGAAACGCATAAATCTTGCGTATTTACGTAAATTTAAGGCGTTTTCATCTCATATTACAAGCTGAAACACCTACAGCCGAAGCAAAACGCTAATGTTCGATTTCACCATAAAGCGACTTTGCATTCGATGGGGGCTTGTTTGGCGGCTCGAAACGGATTAATCTTTTGTATTTACGTAAAACTAAGATTTTTTAATCTCATATTACGAGCTGGAACAGCTACAGCCGAAGCAAAACGCTAATGTTCGATTTCGATATAAAGCGACTTTGTATTCGATAGGGGCGTGGTTGGAGGCTCCAAACGCAAGAATCTTTCGGATTTACGTAAAACTAAGGCTTTTTGATCTCATATTACGAGCTGAAACACCTACAGCCGAAGCAAAACGCTAACGTTCGATTTCGATATATAGCGACTTTGCATTCGATAGGGGCTTGTTTGGAGGCTCGAAACGCATGAATCTTGCCTATTTACGTAAAACTAAGGCTTTTTGATCTGATATTACGAGCTGGAACACCTCCAGACGAAGCAAAATGCTAACGTTCAATTCTGACCGAAAACGACTTTGCATTCGATGGGGGCTTGTTTGGCGGCTCGAAAAGCATAAATCTTGCCCATTTACGTAAAACTAAGGCTTTTTTATCTCATATTACGAGCTGGAACACCGACAGCCGAAGCAAAACGCTAATTTTCGATTTCGATATAAAACGACTTTGGATTCGATGGGGGCTTCTTCGGCGGCTCGAAACGCATGAATCTTTCGTATTTACGTAGAACTAAGGCTTTTTGATCTCATTTTACGAACTGGCACACCTATAGTCGAAGCAATTCGCAAATGTTCGATTTTGACATAAAGCGACTTTGTATTCAATAGGGGCGTGGTTGGAGACTCCAAACGCAAGAATCTTTCGGATTTACGTAAAACTAAGGCTTTTTGATCTCATATTACGAGCTGAAACACCTACAGCCGAAGCAAAACGCAAACGTTCGATTTCGATATATAGCGACTTTGCATTCGATAGGGGCTTGTTTGGCGGCTCGAAACGCATGAATCTTGCGTATTTACGTAAAACTAAGGCTTTTTGATCTCATATTACGAACTGGAACACCTACAGCCGAAGCAAAACGCTAATGTTCGATTTCGATATAAAGCGACTTTGCATTCGATGGGGGCGTGGTTGGAGGCTCGAAACGCATGAATCTTGCGTATTTACGTAAAATTAAGGCTTTTTGATCTCATAATACGAGCTGAAACACCTACAGCCGAAGCAAAACGCTAATGTTCGATTTCGATATAAAGCGAGTTTGCATTCGATGGGGGGCGTGGTTGGATACTCGAAACGCAAGAAACTTGCGTATTTACGTGAAACTAAAGCTTTTTGATCTCATAGTACGAGCTGGACAACCTACAGTCGAAGCAATACGCAAATGTTCGATTTCGATATAAAGCGACTTTGCATTCGATAGGGGCGTGGTTGGAGGCTCCAAACGCAAGAATCTTTCGGATTTACGTAAAACTAAGGCTTTTTGATCTCATATTACGAGCTGAAACACCTACAGCCGAAGCAAAACGCTAACGTTCGATTTCGATATATAGCGACTTTGCATTCGATAGGGGCTTGTTTGGCGGCTCGAAACGCATGAATCTTGCGTATTTACGTAAAACTGAGGCTTTTTGATCTCATATTACGAGCTGGAACACCTACAGCCGAAGCAAAACGCTAATGTTCGATTTCGATATAAAGCGACTTTGTATTCGATAGGGGCGTGGTTGGAGGCTCCAAACGCAAGAATCTTTCGGATTTACGTAAAACTAAGGCTTTTTGATCTCATATTACGAGCTGAAACACCTACAGCCGAAGCAACACGCTAACGTTCGATTTCGATATAAAGCGACTTTGCATTCGATGGGGGCTTGTTTGGCGGCTCGAAAAGCATAAATCTTGCCCATTTACGTAGGAACTACGGCTTTTTCATCTCATATTACGAGCTGGAACACCTACAGCCGAAGCAAAACCCTAATTTTCGATTTCGATATAAAGCGACTTTGCATTCGATGGGGGCTTGTTTGGCGGCTCGAAACGCATAAATCTTGCGTATTTACGTAAAACTAAGTCTTTTTCATCTCATATTACGAGCTGGAACACCTACAGCCGGAGCAAAACGCTAATGTTCGATTTCGATATAAAGCGACTTTGTATTCGATGGGGGCTTGTTTGGCGGCTCGAAACGGATTAATCTTTTGTATTTACGTAAAACTAAGATTTTTTGATCTCATATTACGAGCTGGAACAGCTACAGCCGAAGCAAAACGCTAATGTTCGATTTCGATATAAAGCGACTTTGTATTCGATAGGGGCGTGGTTGCAGGCTCCAAACGCAAGAATCTTTCGGATTTACGTAAAACTAAGGCTTTTTGATCTCATATTACGAGCTGAAACACCTACAGCCGAAGCAAAACGCTAACGTTCGATTTCGGTATATAGCGACTTTGTATTCGATAGGGGCGTGGTTGGAGGCTCCAAACGCAAGAATCTTTCGGATTTACGTAAAACTAAGGCTTTTTGATCTCATATTACGAGCTGAAACACCTACAGCCGAAGCAAAACGCTAACGTTCGATTTCGATATATAGCGACTTTGCATTCGATAGGGGCTTGTTTGGAGGCTCGAAACGCATGAATCTTGCCTATTTACGTAAAACTAAGGCTTTTTGATCTGATATTACGAGCTGGAACACCTCCAGACGAAGCAAAATGCTAACGTTCAATTCTGACCGAAAACGACTTTGCATTCGATGGGGGCTTGTTTGGCGGCTCGAAAAGCATAAATCTTGCCCATTTACGTAAAACTAAGGCTTTTTCATCTCATATTACGAGCTGGAACACCGACAGCCGAAGCAAAACGCTAATTTTCGATTTCGATATAAAGCGACTTTGGATTCGATGGGGGGCTTCTTCGGCGGCTCGAAACGCATGAATCTTTCGTATTTACGTAAAACTAAGGCTTTTTGATATGTTATTACAAGCTGGAACACCCACAGCCGAAGCAAAACGCTAACGTTCGATTCCGACCGAAACCGACTTTGTATTCGATGGGGGCTTGTTTGACCTCATATTACGAGCTGGAACACCTACAGCCGAAGCAAAACGCTAATGTTCGATTTCGATATAAAGCGACTTTGCATTCGATGGGGGCTTGTTTGGCGGCTCGAAACGCATAAATCTTGCGTAGTTACGTAAAACTAAGTCTTTTTCATCTCATATTACGAGCTGGAACACCTACAGCCGGAGCAAAACGCTAATGTTCGATTTCGATATAAAGCGACTTTGTATTCGATGGGGGCTTGTTTGGCGGCTCGAAACGGATTAATCTTTTGTATTTACGTAAAACTAAGATTTTTTGATCTCATATTACGAGCTGGAACAGCTACAGCCGAAGCAAAACGCTAATGTTCGATTTCGATATAAAGCGACTTTGTATTCGATAGGGGCGTGGTTGGAGGCTCCAAACGCAAGAATCTTTCGGATTTACGTAAAACTAAGGCTTTTTGATCTCATATTACGAGCTGAAACACCTACAGCCGAAGCAAAACGCTAACGTTCGATTTCGGTATATAGCAACTTTGCATTCGATAGGGGCTTGTTTGGCGGCTCGAAACGCATAAATCTTGCGTATTTACGTAAATTTAAGGCGTTTTCATCTCATATTACAAGCTGAAACACCTACAGCCGAAGCAAAACGCTAATGTTCGATTTCACCATAAAGCGACTTTGCATTCGATGGGGGCTTGTTTGGCGGCTCGAAACGGATTAATCTTTTGTATTTACGTAAAACTAAGATTTTTTAATCTCATATTACGAGCTGGAACAGCTACAGCCGAAGCAAAACGCTAATGTTCGATTTCGATATAAAGCGACTTTGTATTCGATAGGGGCGTGGTTGGAGGCTCCAAACGCAAGAATCTTTCGGATTTACGTAAAACTAAGGCTTTTTGATCTCATATTACGAGCTGAAACACCTACAGCCGAAGCAAAACGCTAACGTTCGATTTCGATATATAGCGACTTTGCATTCGATAGGGGCTTGTTTGGAGGCTCGAAACGCATGAATCTTGCCTATTTACGTAAAACTAAGGCTTTTTGATCTGATATTACGAGCTGGAACACCTCCAGACGAAGCAAAATGCTAACGTTCAATTCTGACCGAAAACGACTTTGCATTCGATGGGGGCTTGTTTGGCGGCTCGAAAAGCATAAATCTTGCCCATTTACGTAAAACTAAGGCTTTTTTATCTCATATTACGAGCTGGAACACCGACAGCCGAAGCAAAACGCTAATTTTCGATTTCGATATAAAACGACTTTGGATTCGATGGGGGCTTCTTCGGCGGCTCGAAACGCATGAATCTTTCGTATTTACGTAGAACTAAGGCTTTTTGATCTCATTTTACGAACTGGCACACCTATAGTCGAAGCAATTCGCAAATGTTCGATTTTGACATAAAGCGACTTTGTATTCAATAGGGGCGTGGTTGGAGACTCCAAACGCAAGAATCTTTCGGATTTACGTAAAACTAAGGCTTTTTGATCTCATATTACGAGCTGAAACACCTACAGCCGAAGCAAAACGCAAACGTTCGATTTCGATATATAGCGACTTTGCATTCGATGGGGGGCTTCTTCGGCGGCTCGAAACGCATGAATCTTTCGTATTTACGTAAAACTAAGGCTTTTTGATATGTTATTACAAGCTGGAACACCCACAGCCGAAGCAAAACGCTAACGTTCGATTCCGACCGAAACCGACTTTGTATTCGATGGGGGCTTGTTTGACGGCTTGGAGGCTCCAAACGCAAGAATCTTTCGGATTTACGTAAAACTAAGGCTTTTTGATCTCATATTACGAGCTGAAACACCTACAGCCGAAGCAAAACGCTAACGTTCGATTTCGATATAAAGCGACTTTGCATTCGATAGGGGCTTGTTTGGCGGCTCGAAACGCATGAATCTTGCGTATTTACGTAAAACTAAGGCTTTTTGATCTCATATTACGAGCTGGAACACCTACAGCCGAAGCAAAACGCTAATGTTCGATTTCGATATAAAGCGACTTTGCATTCGATGGGGGCTTGTTTGGCGGCTCGAAACGCATAAATCTTGCGTAGTTACGTAAAACTAAGTCTTTTTCATCTCATATTACGAGCTGGAACACCTACAGCCGGAGCAAAACGCTAATGTTCGATTTCGATATAAAGCGACTTTGTATTCGATGGGGGCTTGTTTGGCGGCTCGAAACGGATTAATCTTTTGTATTTACGTAAAACTAAGATTTTTTGATCTCATATTACGAGCTGGAACAGCTACAGCCGAAGCAAAACGCTAATGTTCGATTTCGATATAAAGCGACTTTGTATTCGATAGGGGCGTGGTTGGAGGCTCCAAACGCAAGAATCTTTCGGATTTACGTAAAACTAAGGCTTTTTGATCTCATATTACGAGCTGAAACACCTACAGCCGAAGCAAAACGCTAACGTTCGATTTCGGTATATAGCGACTTTGCATTCGATAGGGGCTTGTTTGGCGGCTCGAAACGCATAAATCTTGCGTATTTACGTAAATTTAAGGCGTTTTCATCTCATATTACAAGCTGAAACACCTACAGCCGAAGCAAAACGCTAATGTTCGATTTCACCATAAAGCGACTTTGCATTCGATGGGGGCTTGTTTGGCGGCTCGAAACGGATTAATCTTTTGTATTTACGTAAAACTAAGATTTTTTAATCTCATATTACGAGCTGGAACAGCTACAGCCGAAGCAAAACGCTAATGTTCGATTTCGATATAAAGCGACTTTGTATTCGATAGGGGCGTGGTTGGAGGCTCCAAACGCAAGAATCTTTCGGATTTACGTAAAACTAAGGCTTTTTGATCTCATATTACGAGCTGAAACACCTACAGCCGAAGCAAAACGCTAACGTTCGATTTCGATATATAGCGACTTTGCATTCGATAGGGGCTTGTTTGGAGGCTCGAAACGCATGAATCTTGCCTATTTACGTAAAACTAAGGCTTTTTGATCTGATATTACGAGCTGGAACACCTCCAGACGAAGCAAAATGCTAACGTTCAATTCTGACCGAAAACGACTTTGCATTCGATGGGGGCTTGTTTGGCGGCTCGAAAAGCATAAATCTTGCCCATTTACGTAAAACTAAGGCTTTTTTATCTCATATTACGAGCTGGAACACCGACAGCCGAAGCAAAACGCTAATTTTCGATTTCGATATAAAACGACTTTGGATTCGATGGGGGCTTCTTCGGCGGCTCGAAACGCATGAATCTTTCGTATTTACGTAGAACTAAGGCTTTTTGATCTCATTTTACGAACTGGCACACCTATAGTCGAAGCAATTCGCAAATGTTCGATTTTGACATAAAGCGACTTTGTATTCAATAGGGGCGTGGTTGGAGACTCCAAACGCAAGAATCTTTCGGATTTACGTAAAACTAAGGCTTTTTGATCTCATATTACGAGCTGAAACACCTACAGCCGAAGCAAAACGCAAACGTTCGATTTCGATATATAGCGACTTTGCATTCGATAGGGGCTTGTTTGGCGGCTCGAAACGCATGAATCTTGCGTATTTACGTAAAACTAAGGCTTTTTGATCTCATATTACGAACTGGAACACCTACAGCCGAAGCAAAACGCTAATGTTCGATTTCGATATAAAGCGACTTTGCATTCGATGGGGGCGTGGTTGGAGGCTCGAAACGCATGAATCTTGCGTATTTACGTAAAATTAAGGCTTTTTGATCTCATAATACGAGCTGAAACACCTACAGCCGAAGCAAAACGCTAATGTTCGATTTCGATATAAAGCGAGTTTGCATTCGATGGGGGGCGTGGTTGGATACTCGAAACGCAAGAAACTTGCGTATTTACGTGAAACTAAAGCTTTTTGATCTCATAGTACGAGCTGGACAACCTACAGTCGAAGCAATACGCAAATGTTCGATTTCGATATAAAGCGACTTTGCATTCGATAGGGGCGTGGTTGGAGGCTCCAAACGCAAGAATCTTTCGGATTTACGTAAAACTAAGGCTTTTTGATCTCATATTACGAGCTGAAACACCTACAGCCGAAGCAAAACGCTAACGTTCGATTTCGATATAAAGCGACTTTGTATTCGATAGGGGCGTGGTTGGAGGCTCCAAACGCAAGAATCTTTCGGATTTACGTAAAACTAAGGCTTTTTGATCTCATATTACGAGCTGAAACACCTACAGCCGAAGCAACACGCTAACGTTCGATTTCGATATAAAGCGACTTTGCATTCGATGGGGGCTTGTTTGGCGGCTCGAAAAGCATAAATCTTGCCCATTTACGTAGGAACTACGGCTTTTTCATCTCATATTACGAGCTGGAACACCTACAGCCGAAGCAAAACCCTAATTTTCGATTTCGATATAAAGCGACTTTGCATTCGATGGGGGCTTGTTTGGCGGCTCGAAACGCATAAATCTTGCGTATTTACGTAAAACTAAGTCTTTTTCATCTCATATTACGAGCTGGAACACCTACAGCCGGAGCAAAACGCTAATGTTCGATTTCGATATAAAGCGACTTTGTATTCGATGGGGGCTTGTTTGGCGGCTCGAAACGGATTAATCTTTTGTATTTACGTAAAACTAAGATTTTTTGATCTCATATTACGAGCTGGAACAGCTACAGCCGAAGCAAAACGCTAATGTTCGATTTCGATATAAAGCGACTTTGTATTCGATAGGGGCGTGGTTGCAGGCTCCAAACGCAAGAATCTTTCGGATTTACGTAAAACTAAGGCTTTTTGATCTCATATTACGAGCTGAAACACCTACAGCCGAAGCAAAACGCTAACGTTCGATTTCGGTATATAGCGACTTTGTATTCGATAGGGGCGTGGTTGGAGGCTCCAAACGCAAGAATCTTTCGGATTTACGTAAAACTAAGGCTTTTTGATCTCATATTACGAGCTGAAACACCTACAGCCGAAGCAAAACGCTAACGTTCGATTTCGATATATAGCGACTTTGCATTCGATAGGGGCTTGTTTGGAGGCTCGAAACGCATGAATCTTGCCTATTTACGTAAAACTAAGGCTTTTTGATCTGATATTACGAGCTGGAACACCTCCAGACGAAGCAAAATGCTAACGTTCAATTCTGACCGAAAACGACTTTGCATTCGATGGGGGCTTGTTTGGCGGCTCGAAAAGCATAAATCTTGCCCATTTACGTAAAACTAAGGCTTTTTCATCTCATATTACGAGCTGGAACACCGACAGCCGAAGCAAAACGCTAATTTTCGATTTCGATATAAAGCGACTTTGGATTCGATGGGGGGCTTCTTCGGCGGCTCGAAACGCATGAATCTTTCGTATTTACGTAAAACTAAGGCTTTTTGATATGTTATTACAAGCTGGAACACCCACAGCCGAAGCAAAACGCTAACGTTCGATTCCGACCGAAACCGACTTTGTATTCGATGGGGGCTTGTTTGACGGCTTGGAGGCTCCAAACGCAAGAATCTTTCGGATTTACGTAAAACTAAGGCTTTTTGATCTAATATTACGAGCTGAAACACCTACAGCCGAAGCAAAACGCTAACGTTCGATTTCGATATAAAGCGACTTTGCATTCGATAGGGGCTTGTTTGGCGGCTCGAAACGCATGAATCTTGCGTATTTACGTAAAACTAAGGCTTTTTGATCTCATATTACGAGCTGGAACACCTACAGCCGAAGCAAAACGCTAATGTTCGATTTCGATATAAAGCGACTTTGCATTCGTTGGGGGCTTGTTTGGCGGCTCGAAACGCATAAATCTTGCGTAGTTACGTAAAACTAAGTCTTTTTCATCTCATATTACGAGCTGGAACACCTACAGCCGGAGCAAAACGCTAATGTTCGATTTCGATATAAAGCGACTTTGTATTCGATGGGGGCTTGTTTGGCGGCTCGAAACGGATTAATCTTTTGTATTTACGTAAAACTAAGATTTTTTGATCTCATATTACGAGCTGGAACAGCTACAGCCGAAGCAAAACGCTAATGTTCGATTTCGATATAAAGCGACTTTGTATTCGATAGGGGCGTGGTTGGAGGCTCCAAACGCAAGAATCTTTCGGATTTACGTAAAACTAAGGCTTTTTGATCTCATATTACGAGCTGAAACACCTACAGCCGAAGCAAAACGCTAACGTTCGATTTCGGTATATAGCGACTTTGCATTCGATAGGGGCTTGTTTGGCGGCTCGAAACGCATAAATCTTGCGTATTTACGTAAATTTAAGGCGTTTTCATCTCATATTACAAGCTGAAACACCTACAGCCGAAGCAAAACGCTAATGTTCGATTTCACCATAAAGCGACTTTGCATTCGATGGGGGCTTGTTTGGCGGCTCGAAACGGATTAATCTTTTGTATTTACGTAAAACTAAGATTTTTTAATCTCATATTACGAGCTGGAACAGCTACAGCCGAAGCAAAACGCTAATGTTCGATTTCGATATAAAGCGACTTTGTATTCGATAGGGGCGTGGTTGGAGGCTCCAAACGCAAGAATCTTTCGGATTTACGTAAAACTAAGGCTTTTTGATCTCATATTACGAGCTGAAACACCTACAGCCGAAGCAAAACGCTAACGTTCGATTTCGATATATAGCGACTTTGCATTCGATAGGGGCTTGTTTGGAGGCTCGAAACGCATGAATCTTGCCTATTTACGTAAAACTAAGGCTTTTTGATCTGATATTACGAGCTGGAACACCTCCAGACGAAGCAAAATGCTAACGTTCAATTCTGACCGAAAACGACTTTGCATTCGATGGGGGCTTGTTTGGCGGCTCGAAAAGCATAAATCTTGCCCATTTACGTAAAACTAAGGCTTTTTTATCTCATATTACGAGCTGGAACACCGACAGCCGAAGCAAAACGCTAATTTTCGATTTCGATATAAAGCGACTTTGGATTCGATGGGGGCTTCTTCGGCGGCTCGAAACGCATGAATCTTTCGTATTTACGTAGAACTAAGGCTTTTTGATCTCATTTTACGAACTGGCACACCTATAGTCGAAGCAATTCGCAAATGTTCGATTTTGACATAAAGCGACTTTGTATTCAATAGGGGCGTGGTTGGAGACTCCAAACGCAAGAATCTTTCGGATTTACGTAAAACTAAGGCTTTTTGATCTCATATTACGAGCTGAAACACCTACAGCCGAAGCAAAACGCAAACGTTCGATTTCGATATATAGCGACTTTGCATTCGATAGGGGCTTGTTTGGCGGCTCGAAACGCATGAATCTTGCGTATTTACGTAAAACTAAGGCTTTTTGATCTCATATTACGAACTGGAACACCTACAGCCGAAGCAAAACGCTAATGTTCGATTTCGATATAAAGCGACTTTGCATTCGATGGGGGCGTGGTTGGAGGCTCGAAACGCATGAATCTTGCGTATTTACGTAAAATTAAGGCTTTTTGATCTCATAATACGAGCTGAAACACCTACAGCCGAAGCAAAACGCTAATGTTCGATTTCGATATAAAGCGAGTTTGCATTCGATGGGGGGCGTGGTTGGATACTCGAAACGCAAGAAACTTGCGTATTTACGTGAAACTAAAGCTTTTTGATCTCATAGTACGAGCTGGACAACCTACAGTCGAAGCAATACGCAAATGTTCGATTTCGATATAAAGCGACTTTGCATTCGATAGGGGCGTGGTTGGAGGCTCCAAACGCAAGAATCTTTCGGATTTACGTAAAACTAAGGCTTTTTGATCTCATATTACGAGCTGAAACACCTACAGCCGAAGCAAAACGCTAACGTTCGATTTCGATATATAGCGACTTTGCATTCGATAGGGGCTTGTTTGGCGGCTCGAAACGCATGAATCTTGCGTATTTACGTAAAACTGAGGCTTTTTGATCTCATATTACGAGCTGGAACACCTACAGCCGAAGCAAAACGCTAATGTTCGATTTCGATATAAAGCGACTTTGTATTCGATAGGGGCGTGGTTGGAGGCTCCAAACGCAAGAATCTTTCGGATTTACGTAAAACTAAGGCTTTTTGATCTCATATTACGAGCTGAAACACCTACAGCCGAAGCAACACGCTAACGTTCGATTTCGATATAAAGCGACTTTGCATTCGATGGGGGCTTGTTTGGCGGCTCGAAAAGCATAAATCTTGCCCATTTACGTAGGAACTACGGCTTTTTCATCTCATATTACGAGCTGGAACACCTACAGCCGAAGCAAAACCCTAATTTTCGATTTCGATATAAAGCGACTTTGCATTCGATGGGGTCTTGTTTGGCGGCTCGAAACGCATAAATCTTGCGTATTTACGTAAAACTAAGTCTTTTTCATCTCATATTACGAGCTGGAACACCTACAGCCGGAGCAAAACGCTAATGTTCGATTTCGATATAAAGCGACTTTGTATTCGATGGGGGCTTGTTTGGCGGCTCGAAACGGATTAATCTTTTGTATTTACGTAAAACTAAGATTTTTTGATCTCATATTACGAGCTGGAACAGCTACAGCCGAAGCAAAACGCTAATGTTCGATTTCGATATAAAGCGACTTTGTATTCGATAGGGGCGTGGTTGCAGGCTCCAAACGCAAGAATCTTTCGGATTTACGTAAAACTAAGGCTTTTTGATCTCATATTACGAGCTGAAACACCTACAGCCGAAGCAAAACGCTAACGTTCGATTTCGGTATATAGCGACTTTGCATTCGATAGGGGCTTGTTTGGCGGCTCGAAACGCATGAATCTTGCGTATTTACGTAAATTTAAGGCGTTTTGATCTCATATTACAAGCTGAAACACCTACAGCCGAAGCAAAACGCTAATGTTCGATTTCACCATAAAGCGACTTTGCATTCGATGGGGGCTTGTTTGGCGGCTCGAAACGGATTAATCTTTTGTATTTACGTAAAACTAAGATTTTTTAATCTCATATTACGAGCTGGAACAGCTACAGCCGAAGCAAAACGCTAATGTTCGATTTCGATATAAAGCGACTTTGTATTCGATAGGGGCGTGGTTGGAGGCTCCAAACGCAAGAATCTTTCGGATTTACGTAAAACTAAGGCTTTTTGAACTCATATTACGAGCTGAAACACCTACAGCCGAAGCAAAACGCTAACGTTCGATTTCGATATATAGCGACTTTGCATTCGATAGGGGCTTGTTTGGAGGCTCGAAACGCATGAATCTTGCCTATTTACGTAAAACTAAGGCTTTTTGATCTGATATTACGAGCTGGAACACCTCCAGACGAAGCAAAATGCTAACGTTCAATTCTGACCGAAAACGACTTTGCATTCGATGGGGGCTTGTTTGGCGGCTCGAAAAGCATAAATCTTGCCCATTTACGTAAAACTAAGGCTTTTTCATCTCATATTACGAGCTGGAACACCGACAGCCGAAGCAAAACGCTAATTTTCGATTTCGATATAAAGCGACTTTGGATTCGATGGGGGGCTTCTTCGGCGGCTCGAAACGCATGAATCTTTCGTATTTACGTAAAACTAAGGCTTTTTGATATGTTATTACAAGCTGGAACACCCACAGCCGAAGCAAAACGCTAACGTTCGATTCCGACCGAAACCGACTTTGTATTCGATGGGGGCTTGTTTGACGGCTTGGAGGCTCCAAACGCAAGAATCTTTCGGATTTACGTAAAACTAAGGCTTTTTGATCTCATATTACGAGCTGAAACACCTACAGCCGAAGCAAAACGCTAACGTTCGATTTCGATATAAAGCGACTTTGCATTCGATAGGGGCTTGTTTGGCGGCTCGAAACGCATGAATCTTGCGTATTTACGTAAAACTAAGGCTTTTTGATCTCATATTACGAGCTGGAACACCTACAGCCGAAGCAAAACGTTAATGTTCGATTTCGATATAAAGCGACTTTGCATTCGATGGGGGCTTGTTTGGCGGCTCGAAACGCATAAATCTTGCGTAGTTACGTAAAACTAAGTCTTTTTCATCTCATATTACGAGCTGGAACACCTACAGCCGGAGCAAAACGCTAATGTTCGATTTCGATATAAAGCGACTTTGTATTCGATGGGGGCTTGTTTGGCGGCTCGAAACGGATTAATCTTTTGTATTTACGTAAAACTAAGATTTTTTGATCTCATATTACGAGCTGGAACAGCTACAGCCGAAGCAAAACGCTAATGTTCGATTTCGATATAAAGCGACTTTGTATTCGATAGGGGCGTGGTTGGAGGCTCCAAACGGACAAATCTTTTGTATTTACGTAAAACTAAGATTTTTTGATCTCATATTACGAGCTGGAAAAGCTACAGCCGAAGCTAAACGCTAATGTTCGATTTCGATATAAAGCGACTTTGCATTCGATGGGGGGCGTGGTTGGAGGCACGAAACGCATGAATCTTGCGTATTTACGTAAAACTAAGGCTTTTTGATATGTTATTACAAGCTGGAACACCCACAGCCGAAGCAAAACGCTAACGTTCGATTCCGACCGAAACTGACTTTGTATTCGATGGGGGCTTGTTTGACGGCTTGGAGGCTCCAAACGCAAGAATCTTTCGGATTTACGTAAAACTAAGGCTTTTTGATCTCATATTACGAGCTGAAACACCTACAGCCGAAGCAAAACGCTAACGTTCGATTTCGATATAAAGCGACTTTGCATTCGATAGGGGCTTGTTTGGCGGCTCGAAACGCATGAATCTTGCGTATTTACGTAAAACTAAGGCTTTTTGATATGTTATTACAAGCTGGAACACCCACAGCCGAAGCAAAACGCTAACGTTCGATTCCGACCGAAACCGACTTTGTATTCGATGGGGGCTTGTTTGACGGCTTGGAGGCTCCAAACGCAAGAATCTTTCGGATTTACGTAAAACTAAGGCTTTTTGAACTCATATTACGAGCTGAAACACCTACAGCCGAAGCAAAACGCTAACGTTCGATTTCGATATATAGCGACTTTGCATTCGATAGGGGCTTGTTTGGAGGCTCGAAACGCATGAATCTTGCCTATTTACGTAAAACTAAGGCTTTTTGATCTGATATTACGAGCTGGAACACCTCCAGACGAAGCAAAATGCTAACGTTCAATTCTGACCGAAAACGACTTTGCATTCGATGGGGGCTTGTTTGGCGGCTCGAAAAGCATAAATCTTGCCCATTTACGTAAAACTAAGGCTTTTTCATCTCATATTACGAGCTGGAACACCGACAGCCGAAGCAAAACGCTAATTTTCGATTTCGATATAAAGCGACTTTGGATTCGAAGGGGGGCTTCTTCGGCGGCTCGAAACGCATGAATCTTTCGTATTTACGTAAAACTAAGGCTTTTTGATATGTTATTACAAGCTGGAACACCCACAGCCGAAGCAAAACGCTAACGTCCGATTCCGACCGAAACCGACTTTGTATTCGATGGGGGCTTGTTTGACGGCTTGGAGGCTCCAAACGCAAGAATCTTTCGGATTTACGTAAAACTAAGGCTTTTTGATCTCATATTACGAGCTGAAACACCTACAGCCGAAGCAAAACGCTAACGTTCGATTTCGATATAAAGCGACTTTGCATTCGATAGGGGCTTGTTTGGCGGCTCGAAACGCATGAATCTTGCGTATTTACGTAAAACTAAGGCTTTTTGATCTCATATTACGAGCTGGAACACCTACAGCCGAAGCAAAACGCTAATGTTCGATTTCGATATAAAGCGACTTTGCATTCGATGGGGGCTTGTTTGGCGGCTCGAAACGCATAAATCTTGCGTAGTTACGTAAAACTAAGTCTTTTTCATCTCATATTACGAGCTGGAACACCTACAGCCGGAGCAAAACGCTAATGTTCGATTTCGATATAAAGCGACTTTGTATTCGATGGGGGCTTGTTTGGCGGCTCGAAACGGATTAATCTTTTGTATTTACGTAAAACTAAGATTTTTTGATCTCATATTACGAGCTGGAACAGCTACAGCCGAAGCAAAACGCTAATGTTCGATTTCGATATAAAGCGACTTTGTATTCGATAGGGGCGTGGTTGGAGGCTCCAAACGGACAAATCTTTTGTATTTACGTAAAACTAAGATTTTTTGATCTCATATTACGAGCTGGAACAGCTACAGCCGAAGCTAAACGCTAATGTTCGATTTCGATATAAAGCGACTTTGCATTCGATGGGGGGCGTGGTTGGAGGCACGAAACGCATGAATCTTGCGTATTTACGTAAAACTAAGGCTTTTTGATATGTTATTACAAGCTGGAACACCCACAGCCGAAGCAAAACGCTAACGTTCGATTCCGACCGAAACTGACTTTGTATTCGATGGGGGCTTGTTTGACGGCTTGGAGGCTCCAAACGCAAGAATCTTTCGGATTTACGTAAAACTAAGGCTTTTTGATCTCATATTACGAGCTGAAACACCTACAGCCGAAGCAAAACGCTAACGTTCGATTTCGATATAAAGCGACTTTGCATTCGATAGGGGCTTGTTTGGCGGCTCGAAACGCATGAATCTTGCGTATTTACCTAAAACTAAGGCTTTTTGATATGTTATTACAAGCTGGAACACCCACAGCCGAAGCAAAACGCTAACGTTCGATTCCGACCGAAACCGACTTTGTATTCGATGGGGGCTTGTTTGACGGCTTGGAGGCTCCAAACGCAAGAATCTTTCGGATTTACGTAAAACTAAGGCTTTGTGATCTCATATTACGAGCTGAAACACCTACAGCAGAAGCAAAACGCTAACGTTCGATTTCGATATAAAGCGACTTTGCATTCGATAGGGGCTTGTTTGGCGGCTCGAAACGCATGAATCTTGCGTATTTACGTAAAACTAAGGCTTTTTGATCTCATATTACGAGCTCGAACACCTACAGCCGAAGCAAAACGCTAATGTTCGATTTCGATATAAAGCGACTTTGCATTCGATGGGGGCTTGTTTGGCGGCTCGAAACGCATAAATCTTGCGTATTTACGTAAAACTAAGTCTTTTTCATCTCATATTACGAGCTGGAACACCTACAGCCGGAGCAAAACGCTAATGTTCGATTTCGATATAAAGCGACTTTGTATTCGATGGGGGCTTGTTTGGCGGCTCGAAACGGATTAATCTTTTGTATTTACGTAAAACTAAGATTTTTTGATCTCATATTACGAGCTGGAACAGCTACAGCCGAAGCAAAACGCTAATGTTCGATTTCGATATAAAGCGACTTTGTATTCGATAGGGGCGTGGTTGCAGGCTCCAAACGCAAGAATCTTTCGGATTTACGTAAAACTAAGGCTTTTTGATCTCATATTACGAGCTGAAACACCTACAGCCGAAGCAAAACGCTAACGTTCGATTTCGGTATATAGCGACTTTGCATTCGATAGGGGCTTGTTTGGCGGCTCGAAACGCATGAATCTTGCGTATTTACGTAAATTTAAGGCGTTTTGATCTCATATTACAAGCTGAAACACCTACAGCCGAAGCAAAACGCTAATGTTCGATTTCACCATAAAGCGACTTTGCATTCGATGGGGGCTTGTTTGGCGGCTCGAAACGGATTAATCTTTTGTATTTACGTAAAACTAAGATTTTTTAATCTCATATTACGAGCTGGAACAGTTACAGCCGAAGCAAAACGCTAATGTTCGATTTCGATATAAAGCGACTTTTTATTCGATAGGGGCGTGGTTGGAGGCTCCAAACGCAAGAATCTTTCGGATTTACGTAAAACTAAGGCTTTTTGATCTCATATTACGAGCTGAAACACCTACAGCCGAAGCAAAACGCTAACGTTCGATTTCGATATATAGCGACTTTGCATTCGATAGGGGCTTGTTTGGAGGCTCGAAACGCATGAATCTTGCCTATTTACGTAAAACTAAGGCTTTTTGATCTGATATTACGAGCTGGAACACCTCCAGACGAAGCAAAATGCTAACGTTCAATTCTGACCGAAAACGACTTTGCATTCGATGGGGGCTTGTTTGGCGGCTCGTAAAGCATAAATCTTGCCCATTTACGTAAAACTAAGGCTTTTTCATCTCATATTACGAGCTGGAACACCGACAGCCGAAGCAAAACGCTAATTTTCGATTTCGATATAAAGCGACTTTGTATTCGATAGGGGCGTGGTTGGAGGCTCCAAACGCAAGAATCTTTCGGATTTACGTAAAACTAAGGCTTTTTGATCTCATATTACGAGCTGAAACACCTACAGCCGAAGCAAAACGCTAACGTTCGATTTCGGTATATAGCGACTTTGCATTCGATAGGGGCTTGTTTGGCGGCTCGAAACGCATAAATCTTGCGTATTTACGTAAATTTAAGGCGTTTTGATCTCATATTACAAGCTGAAACACCTACAGCCGAAGCAAAACGCTAATGTTCGATTTCACCATAAAGCGACTTTGCATTCGATGGGGGCTTGTTTGGCGGCTCGAAACGGATTAATCTTTTGTATTTACGTAAAACTAAGATTTTTTAATCTCATATTACGAGCTGGAACAGCTACAGCCGAAGCAAAACGCTAATGTTCGATTTCGATATAAAGCGACTTTGTATTCGATAGGGGCGTGGTTGGAGGCTCCAAACGCAAGAATCTTTCGGATTTACGTAAAACTAAGGCTTTTTGATCTCATATTACGAGCTGAAACACCTACAGCCGAAGCAAAACGCTAACGTTCGATTTCGATATATAGCGACTTTGCATTCGATAGGGGCTTGTTTGGAGGCTCGAAACGCATGAATCTTGCCTATTTACGTAAAACTAAGGCTTTTTGATCTGATATTACGAGCTGGAACACCTCCAGACGAAGCAAAATGCTAACGTTCAATTCTGACCGAAAACGACTTTGCATTCGATGGGGGCTTGTTTGGCGGCTCGAAAAGCATAAATCTTGCCCATTTACGTAAAACTAAGGCTTTTTTATCTCATATTACGAGCTGGAACACCGACAGCCGAAGCAAAACGCTAATTTTCGATTTCGATATAAAGCGACTTTGGATTCGATGGGGGCTTCTTCGGCGGCTCGAAACGCATGAATCTTTCGTATTTACGTAGAACTAAGGCTTTTTGATCTCATTTTACGAACTGGCACACCTATAGTCGAAGCAATTCGCAAATGTTCGATTTTGACATAAAGCGACTTTGTATTCAATAGGGGCGTGGTTGGAGACTCCAAACGCAAGAATCTTTCGGATTTACGTAAAACTAAGGCTTTTTGATCTCATATTACGAGCTGAAACACCTACAGCCGAAGCAAAACGCTAACGTTCGATTTCGATATATAGCGACTTTGCATTCGATAGGGGCTTGTTTGGCGGCTCGAAACGCATGAATCTTGCGTATTTACGTAAAACTGAGGCTTTTTGATCTCATATTACGAGCTGGAACACCTACAGCCGAAGCAAAACGCTAATGTTCGATTTCGATATAAAGCGACTTTGTATTCGATAGGGGCGTGGTTGGAGGCTCCAAACGCAAGAATCTTTCGGATTTACGTAAAACTAAGGCTTTTTGATCTCATATTACGAGCTGAAACACCTACAGCCGAAGCAACACGCTAACGTTCGATTTCGATATAAAGCGACTTTGCATTCGATGGGGGCTTGTTTGGCGGCTCGAAAAGCATAAATCTTGCCCATTTACGTAGGAACTACGGCTTTTTCATCTCATATTACGAGCTGGAACACCTACAGCCGAAGCAAAACCCTAATTTTCGATTTCGATATAAAGCGACTTTGCATTCGATGGGGTCTTGTTTGGCGGCTCGAAACGCATAAATCTTGCGTATTTACGTAAAACTAAGTCTTTTTCATCTCATATTACGAGCGGGAACACCTACAGCCGGAGCAAAACGCTAATGTTCGATTTCGATATAAAGCGACTTTGTATTCGATGGGGGCTTGTTTGGCGGCTCGAAACGGATTAATCTTTTGTATTTACGTAAAACTAAGATTTTTTGATCTCATATTACGAGCTGGAACAGCTACAGCCGAAGCAAAACGCTAATGTTCGATTTCGATATAAAGCGACTTTGTATTCGATAGGGGCGTGGTTGCAGGCTCCAAACGCAAGAATCTTTCGGATTTACGTAAAACTAAGGCTTTTTGATCTCATATTACGAGCTGAAACACCTACAGCCGAAGCAAAACGCTAACGTTCGATTTCGGTATATAGCGACTTTGCATTCGATAGGGGCTTGTTTGGCGGCTCGAAACGCATGAATCTTGCGTATTTACGTAAATTTAAGGCGTTTTGATCTCATATTACAAGCTGAAACACCTACAGCCGAAGCAAAACGCTAATGTTCGATTTCACCATAAAGCGACTTTGCATTCGATGGGGGCTTGTTTGGCGGCTCGAAACGGATTAATCTTTTGTATTTACGTAAAACTAAGATTTTTTAATCTCATATTACGAGCTGGAACAGCTACAGCCGAAGCAAAACGCTAATGTTCGATTTCGATATAAAGCGACTTTGTATTCGATAGGGGCGTGGTTGGAGGCTCCAAACGCAAGAATCTTTCGGATTTACGTAAAACTAAGGCTTTTTGAACTCATATTACGAGCTGAAACACCTACAGCCGAAGCAAAACGCTAACGTTCGATTTCGATATATAGCGACTTTGCATTCGATAGGGGCTTGTTTGGAGGCTCGAAACGCATGAATCTTGCCTATTTACGTAAAACTAAGGCTTTTTGATCTGATATTACGAGCTGGAACACCTCCAGACGAAGCAAAATGCTAACGTTCAATTCTGACCGAAAACGACTTTGCATTCGATGGGGGCTTGTTTGGCGGCTCGAAAAGCATAAATCTTGCCCATTTACGTAAAACTAAGGCTTTTTCATCTCATATTACGAGCTGGAACACCGACAGCCGAAGCAAAACGCTAATTTTCGATTTCGATATAAAGCGACTTTGGATTCGATGGGGGGCTTCTTCGGCGGCTCGAAACGCATGAATCTTTCGTATTTACGTAAAACTAAGGCTTTTTGATATGTTATTACAAGCTGGAACACCCACAGCCGAAGCAAAACGCTAACGTTCGATTCCGACCGAAACCGACTTTGTATTCGATGGGGGCTTGTTTGACGGCTTGGAGGCTCCAAACGCAAGAATCTTTCGGATTTACGTAAAACTAAGGCTTTTTGATCTCATATTACGAGCTGAAACACCTACAGCCGAAGCAAAACGCTAACGTTCGATTTCGATATAAAGCGACTTTGCATTCGATAGGGGCTTGTTTGGCGGCTCGAAACGCATGAATCTTGCGTATTTACGTAAAACTAAGGCTTTTTGATCTCATATTACGAGCTGGAACACCTACAGCCGAAGCAAAACGTTAATGTTCGATTTCGATATAAAGCGACTTTGCATTCGATGGGGGCTTGTTTGGCGGCTCGAAACGCATAAATCTTGCGTAGTTACGTAAAACTAAGTCTTTTTCATCTCATATTACGAGCTGGAACACCTACAGCCGGAGCAAAACGCTAATGTTCGATTTCGATATAAAGCGACTTTGTATTCGATGGGGGCTTGTTTGGCGGCTCGAAACGGATTAATCTTTTGTATTTACGTAAAACTAAGATTTTTTGATCTCATATTACGAGCTGGAACAGCTACAGCCGAAGCAAAACGCTAATGTTCGATTTCGATATAAAGCGACTTTGTATTCGATAGGGGCGTGGTTGGAGGCTCCAAACGGACAAATCTTTTGTATTTACGTAAAACTAAGATTTTTTGATCTCATATTACGAGCTGGAAAAGCTACAGCCGAAGCTAAACGCTAATGTTCGATTTCGATATAAAGCGACTTTGCATTCGATGGGGGGCGTGGTTGGAGGCACGAAACGCATGAATCTTGCGTATTTACGTAAAACTAAGGCTTTTTGATATGTTATTACAAGCTGGAACACCCACAGCCGAAGCAAAACGCTAACGTTCGATTCCGACCGAAACTGACTTTGTATTCGATGGGGGCTTGTTTGACGGCTTGGAGGCTCCAAACGCAAGAATCTTTCGGATTTACGTAAAACTAAGGCTTTTTGATCTCATATTACGAGCTGAAACACCTACAGCCGAAGCAAAACGCTAACGTTCGATTTCGATATAAAGCGACTTTGCATTCGATAGGGGCTTGTTTGGCGGCTCGAAACGCATGAATCTTGCGTATTTACGTAAAACTAAGGCTTTTTGATATGTTATTACAAGCTGGAACACCCACAGCCGAAGCAAAACGCTAACGTTCGATTCCGACCGAAACCGACTTTGTATTCGATGGGGGCTTGTTTGACGGCTTGGAGGCTCCAAACGCAAGAATCTTTCGGATTTACGTAAAACTAAGGCTTTTTGAACTCATATTACGAGCTGAAACACCTACAGCCGAAGCAAAACGCTAACGTTCGATTTCGATATATAGCGACTTTGCATTCGATAGGGGCTTGTTTGGAGGCTCGAAACGCATGAATCTTGCCTATTTACGTAAAACTAAGGCTTTTTGATCTGATATTACGAGCTGGAACACCTCCAGACGAAGCAAAATGCTAACGTTCAATTCTGACCGAAAACGACTTTGCATTCGATGGGGGCTTGTTTGGCGGCTCGAAAAGCATAAATCTTGCCCATTTACGTAAAACTAAGGCTTTTTCATCTCATATTACGAGCTGGAACACCGACAGCCGAAGCAAAACGCTAATTTTCGATTTCGATATAAAGCGACTTTGGATTCGAAGGGGGGCTTCTTCGGCGGCTCGAAACGCATGAATCTTTCGTATTTACGTAAAACTAAGGCTTTTTGATATGTTATTACAAGCTGGAACACCCACAGCCGAAGCAAAACGCTAACGTCCGATTCCGACCGAAACCGACTTTGTATTCGATGGGGGCTTGTTTGACGGCTTGGAGGCTCCAAACGCAAGAATCTTTCGGATTTACGTAAAACTAAGGCTTTTTGATCTCATATTACGAGCTGAAACACCTACAGCCGAAGCAAAACGCTAACGTTCGATTTCGATATAAAGCGACTTTGCATTCGATAGGGGCTTGTTTGGCGGCTCGAAACGCATGAATCTTGCGTATTTACGTAAAACTAAGGCTTTTTGATCTCATATTACGAGCTGGAACACCTACAGCCGAAGCAAAACGCTAATGTTCGATTTCGATATAAAGCGACTTTGCATTCGATGGGGGCTTGTTTGGCGGCTCGAAACGCATGAATCTTGCGTATTTACGTAAAACTAAGGCTTTTTGATATGTTATTACAAGCTGGAACACCCACAGCCGAAGCAAAACGCTAACGTTCGATTCCGACCGAAACCGACTTTGTATTCGATGGGGGCTTGTTTGACGGCTTGGAGGCTCCAAACGCAAGAATCTTTCGGATTTACGTAAAACTAAGGCTTTTTGAACTCATATTACGAGCTGAAACACCTACAGCCGAAGCAAAACGCTAACGTTCGATTTCGATATATAGCGACTTTGCATTCGATAGGGGCTTGTTTGGAGGCTCGAAACGCATGAATCTTGCCTATTTACGTAAAACTAAGGCTTTTTGATCTGATATTACGAGCTGGAACACCTCCAGACGAAGCAAAATGCTAACGTTCAATTCTGACCGAAAACGACTTTGCATTCGATGGGGGCTTGTTTGGCGGCTCGAAAAGCATAAATCTTGCCCATTTACGTAAAACTAAGGCTTTTTCATCTCATATTACGAGCTGGAACACCGACAGCCGAAGCAAAACGCTAATTTTCGATTTCGATATAAAGCGACTGTGGATTCGAAGGGGGGCTTCTTCGGCGGCTCGAAACGCATGAATCTTTCGTATTTACGTAAAACTAAGGCTTTTTGATATGTTATTACAAGCTGGAACACCCACAGCCGAAGCAAAACGCTAACGTCCGATTCCGACCGAAACCGACTTTGTATTCGATGGGGGCTTGTTTGACGGCTTGGAGGCTCCAAACGCAAGAATCTTTCGGATTTACGTAAAACTAAGGCTTTTTGATCTCATATTACGAGCTGAAACACCTACAGCCGAAGCAAAACGCTAACGTTCGATTTCGATATAAAGCGACTTTGCATTCGATAGGGGCTTGTTTGGCGGCTCGAAACGCATGAATCTTGCGTATTTACGTAAAACTAAGGCTTTTTGATCTCATATTACGAGCTGGAACACCTACAGCCGAAGCAAAACGCTAATGTTCGATTTCGATATAAAGCGACTTTGCATTCGATGGGGGCTTGTTTGGCGGCTCGAAACGCATAAATCTTGCGTAGTTACGTAAAACTAAGTCTTTTTCATCTCATATTACGAGCTGGAACACCTACAGCCGGAGCAAAACGCTAATGTTCGATTTCGATATAAAGCGACTTTGTATTCGATGGGGGCTTGTTTGGCGGCTCGAAACGGATTAATCTTTTGTATTTACGTAAAACTAAGATTTTTTGATCTCATATTACGAGCTGGAACAGCTACAGCCGAAGCAAAACGCTAATGTTCGATTTCGATATAAAGCGACTTTGTATTCGATAGGGGCGTGGTTGGAGGCTCCAAACGGACAAATCTTTTGTATTTACGTAAAACTAAGATTTTTTGATCTCATATTACGAGCTGGAACAGCTACAGCCGAAGCTAAACGCTAATGTTCGATTTCGATATAAAGCGACTTTGCATTCGATGGGGGGCGTGGTTGGAGGCACGAAACGCATGAATCTTGCGTATTTACGTAAAACTAAGGCTTTTTGATATGTTATTACAAGCTGGAACACCCACAGCCGAAGCAAAACGCTAACGTTCGATTCCGACCGAAACTGACTTTGTATTCGATGGGGGCTTGTTTGACGGCTTGGAGGCTCCAAACGCAAGAATCTTTCGGATTTACGTAAAACTAAGGCTTTTTGATCTCATATTACGAGCTGAAACACCTACAGCCGAAGCAAAACGCTAACGTTCGATTTCGATATAAAGCGACTTTGCATTCGATAGGGGCTTGTTTGGCGGCTCGAAACGCATGAATCTTGCGTATTTACCTAAAACTAAGGCTTTTTGATATGTTATTACAAGCTGGAACACCCACAGCCGAAGCAAAACGCTAACGTTCGATTCCGACCGAAACCGACTTTGTATTCGATGGGGGCTTGTTTGACGGCTTGGAGGCTCCAAACGCAAGAATCTTTCGGATTTACGTAAAACTAAGGCTTTGTGATCTCATATTACGAGCTGAAACACCTACAGCAGAAGCAAAACGCTAACGTTCGATTTCGATATAAAGCGACTTTGCATTCGATAGGGGCTTGTTTGGCGGCTCGAAACGCATGAATCTTGCGTATTTACGTAAAACTAAGGCTTTTTGATCTCATATTACGAGCTCGAACACCTACAGCCGAAGCAAAACGCTAATGTTCGATTTCGATATAAAGCGACTTTGCATTCGATGGGGGCTTGTTTGGCGGCTCGAAACGCATAAATCTTGCGTATTTACGTAAAACTAAGTCTTTTTCATCTCATATTACGAGCTGGAACACCTACAGCCGGAGCAAAACGCTAATGTTCGATTTCGATATAAAGCGACTTTGTATTCGATGGGGGCTTGTTTGGCGGCTCGAAACGGATTAATCTTTTGTATTTACGTAAAACTAAGATTTTTTGATCTCATATTACGAGCTGGAACAGCTACAGCCGAAGCAAAACGCTAATGTTCGATTTCGATATAAAGCGACTTTGTATTCGATAGGGGCGTGGTTGCAGGCTCCAAACGCAAGAATCTTTCGGATTTACGTAAAACTAAGGCTTTTTGATCTCATATTACGAGCTGAAACACCTACAGCCGAAGCAAAACGCTAACGTTCGATTTCGGTATATAGCGACTTTGCATTCGATAGGGGCTTGTTTGGCGGCTCGAAACGCATGAATCTTGCGTATTTACGTAAATTTAAGGCGTTTTGATCTCATATTACAAGCTGAAACACCTACAGCCGAAGCAAAACGCTAATGTTCGATTTCACCATAAAGCGACTTTGCATTCGATGGGGGCTTGTTTGGCGGCTCGAAACGGATTAATCTTTTGTATTTACGTAAAACTAAGATTTTTTAATCTCATATTACGAGCTGGAACAGTTACAGCCGAAGCAAAACGCTAATGTTCGATTTCGATATAAAGCGACTTTTTATTCGATAGGGGCGTGGTTGGAGGCTCCAAACGCAAGAATCTTTCGGATTTACGTAAAACTAAGGCTTTTTGATCTCATATTACGAGCTGAAACACCTACAGCCGAAGCAAAACGCTAACGTTCGATTTCGATATATAGCGACTTTGCATTCGATAGGGGCTTGTTTGGAGGCTCGAAACGCATGAATCTTGCCTATTTACGTAAAACTAAGGCTTTTTGATCTGATATTACGAGCTGGAACACCTCCAGACGAAGCAAAATGCTAACGTTCAATTCTGACCGAAAACGACTTTGCATTCGATGGGGGCTTGTTTGGCGGCTCGAAAAGCATAAATCTTGCCCATTTACGTAAAACTAAGGCTTTTTCATCTCATATTACGAGCTGGAACACCGACAGCCGAAGCAAAACGCTAATTTTCGATTTCGATATAAAGCGACTTTGTATTCGATAGGGGCGTGGTTGGAGGCTCCAAACGCAAGAATCTTTCGGATTTACGTAAAACTAAGGCTTTTTGATCTCATATTACGAGCTGAAACACCTACAGCCGAAGCAAAACGCTAACGTTCGATTTCGGTATATAGCGACTTTGCATTCGATAGGGGCTTGTTTGGCGGCTCGAAACGCATAAATCTTGCGTATTTACGTAAATTTAAGGCGTTTTGATCTCATATTACAAGCTGAAACACCTACAGCCGAAGCAAAACGCTAATGTTCGATTTCACCATAAAGCGACTTTGCATTCGATGGGGGCTTGTTTGGCGGCTCGAAACGCATGAATCTTGCGTATTTACGTAAATTTAAGGCGTTTTGATCTCATATTACAAGCTGAAACACCTACAGCCGAAGCAAAACGCTAATGTTCGATTTCACCATAAAGCGACTTTGCATTCGATGGGGGCTTGTTTGGCGGCTCGAAACGGATTAATCTTTTGTATTTACGTAAAACTAAGATTTTTTAATCTCATATTACGAGCTGGAACAGCTACAGCCGAAGCAAAACGCTAATGTTCGATTTCGATATAAAGCGACTTTGTATTCGATAGGGGCGTGGTTGGAGGCTCCAAACGCAAGAATCTTTCGGATTTACGTAAAACTAAGGCTTTTTGATCTCATATTACGAGCTGAAACACCTACAGCCGAAGCAAAACGCTAACGTTCGATTTCGATATATAGCGACTTTGCATTCGATAGGGGCTTGTTTGGAGGCTCGAAACGCATGAATCTTGCCTATTTACGTAAAACTAAGGCTTTTTGATCTGATATTACGAGCTGGAACACCTCCAGACGAAGCAAAATGCTAACGTTCAATTCTGACCGAAAACGACTTTGCATTCGATGGGGGCTTGTTTGGCGGCTCGAAACGCATGAATCTTGCGTATTTACGTAAAACTGAGGCTTTTTGATCTCATATTACGAGCTGGAACACCTACAGCCGAAGCAAAACGCTAATGTTCGATTTCGATATAAAGCGACTTTGTATTCGATAGGGGCGTGGTTGGAGGCTCCAAACGCAAGAATCTTTCGGATTTACGTAAAACTAAGGCTTTTTGATCTCATATTACGAGCTGAAACACCTACAGCCGAAGCAACACGCTAACGTTCGATTTCGATATAAAGCGACTTTGCATTCGATGGGGGCTTGTTTGGCGGCTCGAAAAGCATAAATCTTGCCCATTTACGTAGGAACTACGGCTTTTTCATCTCATATTACGAGCTGGAACACCTACAGCCGAAGCAAAACCCTAATTTTCGATTTCGATATAAAGCGACTTTGGATTCGATGGGGGCTTCTTCGGTGGCTCGAAACGCATGAATCTTTCGTATTTACGTAGAACTAAGGCTTTTTGATCTCATTTTACGAACTGGCACACCTATAGTCGAAGCAATACGCAAATGTTCGATTTCGATATAAAGCGACTTTGTATTCAATAGGGGCGTGGTTGAAGACTCCAAACGCAAGAATCTTTCGGATTTACGTAAAACTAAGGCTTTTTGATCTCATATTACGAGCTGAAACACCTACAGCCGAAGCAAAACGCTAACGTTCGATTTCGATATATAGCGACTTTGCATTCGATAGGGGCTTGTTTGGCGGCTCGAAACGCATGAATCTTTCGTATTTACGTAAAACTAAGGCTTTTTGATCTCATATTACGAGCTGGAACACCTACAGCCGAAGCAAAACGCTAATGTTCGATTTCGATATAAAGCGACTTTGCATTCGATAGGGGCGTGGGTGGAGGCTCGAAACGCATGAATCTTGCGTATTTACGTTAAATTAAGGCTTTTTGATCTCATAATACGAGCTGAAACACCTACAGCCGAAGCAAAACGCTAATGTTCGATTTCAATATAAAACGACTTTGCATTCGATGGGGGGCGTGGTTGGATACTCGAAAGCAAGAAACTTGCGTATTTACGTGAAACTAAAGCTTTTTGATCTCATAGTACGAGCTGGACAACCTACAGTCGAAGCAATACGCAAATGTTCGATTTCGATATAAAGCGACTTTGCATTCGATGGGGGCGTGGTTGGAGGCTCAAAACGCATGAATCTTGCGTATTTACGTAAAATTAAGGCTTTTTGATCTCATATTACGAGCTGAAACACCTACAGCCGAAGCAAAACGCTAATGTTCGATTTCGATATAAAGCGACTTTGCATTCGATGGGGGGCGTGGTTGGATACTCGACACGCAAGAAACTTGCGTATTTACGTGAAACTAAAGCTTTTTGATCTCATAGTACGAGCTGGACAACTTACAGTCGAAGCAATACGCAAATGTTCGATTTCGATATAAAGCGACGTTGCATTCGATTGGGGCTTGTTTGGCGGCTCGAAACGCATGAATCTTGCATTTTTACGTAAAATTAAGGCTTTTTGATCTCATATTACGAGCTGAAACACCTACAGCCGAAGCAAAACCCTAATGTTCGATTTCGGCATAAAGCGACTTTGCATTCGATGCGGGCTTGTTTGGCGGCTCGAAACGGATAAATCTTTTGTATTTACGTAAAACTAAGATTTTTTGATCTCATATTACGAGCTGGAACAGCTACAGCCGAAGGAAAACGCTAATGTTTGATTTCGATATAAAGCGACTTTGCATTCGATGGGGGGCGTGGTTGGAGGCACGAAACGCATGAATCTTGCGTATTTACGTAAAACTAAGGCTTTTTGATATGTTATTACAAGCTGGAACACCCACAGCCGAAGCAAAACGCTAACGTTCGATTCCGACCGAAACCGACTTTGTATTCGATGGGGGCTTGTTTGACGGCTTGGAGGCTCCAAATGCAAGAATCTTTCGGATTTACGTAACACTAAGGCTTTTTGATCTCATATTACGAGCTGAAACACCTACAGCCGAAGCAAAACGCTAACGTTCGATTTCGATATAAAGCGACTTTGCATTCGATAGGGGCTTGTTTGGCGGCTCGAAACGCATGAATCTTGCGTATTTACGTAAAACTAAGGCTTTTTGATATGTTATTACAAGCTGGAACACCCACAGCCGAAGCAAAACGCTAACGTTCGAATCCGACCGAAACCGACTTTGTATTCGATGGGGGCTTGTTTGACGGCTTGGAGGCTCCAAACGCAAGAATCTTTCGGATTTACGTAAAACTAAGGCTTTTTGATCTCATATTACGAGCTGAAACACCTACAGCCGAAGCAAAACGCTAACGTTCGATTTCGATATAAAGCGACTTTGCATTCGATAGGGGCTTGTTTGGCGGCTCGAAACGAACGAATCTTGCGTATTTACGTAAAATTAAGGCGTTTTGATCTCATATTACAAGCTGAAAGACCTACAGTCGAAGCAAAACGCTAATGTTCGATTTCGATATAAAGCGACTTTGCATTCGATGGGGGCGTGGTTGGAGGCTCGAAACGCATGAATCTTGCCTATTTACGTAAAACTAAGGCTTTTTGATCTGATATTACGAGCTGGAACACCTCCAGACGAAGCAAAATGCTAACGTTCAATTCTGACCGAAAACGACTTTGCATTCGATGGGGGCTTGTTTGGCGGCTCGAAAAGCATAAATCTTGCCCATTTACGTAAAACTAAGGCTTTTTCATCTCATATTACGAGCTGGAACACCGACAGCCGAAGCAAAACGCTAATTTTCGATTTCGATATAAAGCGACTTTGGATTCGATGGGGGCTTCTTCGGCGGCTCGAAACGCATGAATCTTTCGTATTTACGTAGAACTAAGGCTTTTTGATCTCATTTTACGAACTGGCACACCTATAGTCGAAGCAATTCGCAAATGTTCGATTTTGACATAAAGCGACTTTGTATTCAATAGGGGCGTGGTTGGAGACTCCAAACGCAAGAATCTTTCGGATTTACGTAAAACTAAGGCTTTTTGATCTCATATTACGAGCTGAAACACCTACAGCCGAAGCAAAACGCAAACGTTCGATTTCGATATATAGCGACTTTGCATTCGATAGGGGCTTGTTTGGCGGCTCGAAACGCATGAATCTTGCGTATTTACGTAAAACTAAGGCTTTTTGATCTCATATTACGAACTGGAACACCTACAGCCGAAGCAAAACGCTAATGTTCGATTTCGATATAAAGCGACTTTGCATTCGATGGGGGCGTGGTTGGAGGCTCGAAACGCATGAATCTTGCGTATTTACGTAAAATTAAGGCTTTTTGATCTCATAATACGAGCTGAAACACCTACAGCCGAAGCAAAACGCTAATGTTCGATTTCGATATAAAGCGAGTTTGCATTCGATGGGGGGCGTGGTTGGATACTCGAAACGCAAGAAACTTGCGTATTTACGTGAAACTAAAGCTTTTTGATCTCATAGTACGAGCTGGACAACCTACAGTCGAAGCAATACGCAAATGTTCGATTTCGATATAAAGCGACTTTGCATTCGATAGGGGCGTGGTTGGAGGCTCCAAACGCAAGAATCTTTCGGATTTACGTAAAACTAAGGCTTTTTGATCTCATATTACGAGCTGAAACACCTACAGCCGAAGCAAAACGCTAACGTTCGATTTCGATATATAGCGACTTTGCATTCGATAGGGGCTTGTTTGGCGGCTCGAAACGCATGAATCTTGCGTATTTACGTAAAACTAAGGCTTTTTGATCTCATATTACGAGCTGGAACACCTACAGCCGAAGCAAAACGCTAATGTTCGATTTCGATATAAAGCGACTTTGTATTCGATAGGGGCGTGGTTGGAGGCTCCAAACGCAAGAATCTTTCGGATTTACGTAAAACTAAAGCTTTTTGATCTCATATTACGAGCTGAAACACCTACAGCCGAAGCAAAACGCTAACGTTCGATTTCGATATAAAGCGACTTTGCATTTGCCATCGTGGGCCACGCAATTGTTCACCAGCATGGAACAAGACATCGAATTTTGAAATTTGATTACTATCAGTATACTATTTATAGTAATTCTGGAGTTGGAAAAACTATTAATCACGTTTACAATTTGGCATTTTTTCGTAACATTTTGGTTCTCACTTTTCTCGCGTTGTAATTTTCGTTCACTGTTTTTGCAAGAAAGTGAGCTCTTGTTACGAGATAGAAGGTCGTCGCTCTCTTCGTCACTTCCTTCTCGTGTTCGATGCACCCTACGAGCGTCCAGTTTTCGAATTTGGCTACTCCCTCGACGATTTGGTGCAGAGTATTCTCCTTTACGGTCAGCTTGCCAACCATGTCCAAGACTACTGCCTCCAAAGTGTTGAGAAGCTTGAATAACTCTTCGCTCGGGTAAATCAGTCCGCCGTAACGACTCATGAGGACTGTGAGTTTATCTCGTTCGCAAGCGTCCTCAGACACAAGACGCTTTATGCAGTCTCCGCATTGCGTCACACGCATAATTTTTCGTGCTACATAGCCGGCAACGTACGCCAAAACTTCGTCGCTCGTCTTTACAACGTCGTAGACATGGGTAGATAAATGGCTGCAGCTAGACATCGATTGCGTTTCCAAATACCCGTGATCTCGGTCGACAAGAGCAGCTGGGGAGGGATTCGCGGGCGCCAGAAATTGTCCTGTATCAATTGCTGCGTCGAGTTTTGCGAACAGCTCATCTTTGGGGTGTTGACGAGCAGCCAATGATTCCTTGGTCTGCATTAATGTTTCTAGGAGTTCGGTGCCCGAAACGTTCGATCCTTTCGGAGGCTTCACTAACGAATACGTGCAGAGTAAACGGAAGACTTGTGAGAAGAGCACCGGTTCCGGATGATAGTTGCTGCCACATGCGTTTCTCATCATGCCAAAGAACCTCTGAAACAGTATCAATAATATTTTTACATAGCATTTAAAAACAGTATTTGGAAATTCTAGCGTTCATACAAATTTGCACTTCTTACTTCGAGTGCGTCTTGATTGAGACGAGCCGTCATGAGGTATTCGAAATTATATTCTTTGTGGAGAAATTCGAGAAGTTCCAACGTGGCTCCTAGTGTTACCTTCAAACCCGTGACCGTACTAGCCGAGATCGGTAATTTTGCACCTGCATCCTTGACGACACTTTGCCACGTGCTCAAGTATTTGAGAAACACTTCGATTGCCTGTTGATTGAAACCCATGTTAGAATTCCGAATCTAAGTAAAAGTGTAATCTCGAACAAAATTTAAATATCATTATTTATCATATATTATAAATATATCATTTATCATTATATATCATAAATATCAAATTTCAATCATTCCATACATCTCCAATTCTTACCTTCTTCCGCGGACAGCCGTCATGTGGACGTAACGCCTCTAATGGTTTTCGCGACATCATTGCCTGAATGAGATCATCGACTATTTTGATGAATTTAATAGTCGGCGTCGCGTCTTTTAGCATAGGACACTTTGGGTCGTCCTTGTACAATTCCATAGCGACTCGGACTCGATCGGAGAATAGCTACAAGGAATACATATTTATATATAAATATACAAAAGTACTAAATAGCTTGTGCAAGAGGAGAAAGCAAATGGAGCAGAACGTTTGAAAGGGAACAGCACGGGCGCTTATTTACGTACAAATACAAAAACACGATGTAAGAGAGAAATGAATATCGATGGTGAAAAATATAGAGACGTGCTTTACTTTATGGAAGTTTACCTCGAAAGCAAGTGGCACATTCATTGTTTGATAGCCCTTCGGGTTTAAATGCGTCTCAGTGAGTTTATAGGCCACGCGCATATTTGGTTTTGTAGGACCCTCGTGATTCAGAAGTGCCTTCCAATGTTGTTTCTTCACCGTTCTGTCGGGAGTCTGCATAAGAAATTATAAGAAAATAGCGTGATTTACGCATGTGCGGCATATTTTTACATGCCTTACTAAGAAGCGCCACGCAGCAAAAAAATAATTTCCCAAAGTCGGAATACGCAGTTTGGTAAAAATAATTTTGTTCTATAAGTGACAAACGCGTTTGTTCGGCTTTGACTATAAAACTTATTCTTTTATTTCCTGCATCATTAAAAATTTTAGTTTGTACTTTTGTTTGTAAAACTAGAGGCGGACGGCGCGATCGGAAAATTAACAAACAAAAAAATTGTGGGCATTTGTTGACAATAAGTTATTGTACATAGTAGAACATTTTTTGACTGTGCACTTTCGCCATGCTTTACAGGTATGAAAAGGGAGATTTTTTGGGCGTGCATTACAAAAGTGTATAAGGAGAATCGTACGAAGATCCACCTTAATGTAGTAGCGAGTAGATTCCTCGGACGGATAGCCTACCGTAAAAGACGCGACTTTGGGAGCCATGATGCCATTGCGGAAGCACTTAATCAAGTGAGGGAAGTCGGACATCATCCACAGTCGCCGATTGTCGTCACAAGGATGTTGGCAACTAAACTGGTCATCCTGTATACCGAACAGTTTACAGACTCCTCGGTTCCACTGAGCTCCGTCCATGGTAATCACATCGATATGAATTCCTGAGCCCGACAATTTGACCAAACACTCGAGAATCAGTTTATGCAGAACTTGGCTGGTGACGCTATTTTTGCTTAAAAAACACCCGAGCACATGTATCCACACTCCTCGAAATGGTTGAAACATGAATACGAGCGTGTGATCAGCCCTTGTATTCAGCAGGTTCTCCGGAGGGTGCTCCCCCAAGTCGACAAAACCGCTGAACTTCAATGTTTTCCGATCGAGAGTGATCGCTTCGCTTAGAGACATCTCGTCAATACGAAGCGTACCTATACATAAAATTTCATGGAGTGTTAATTAATTGCGTCTTAAAGAAAATACAGCAACAATGTCTAATTCTGTACTTAGATATATATACACTTCTTAAACTTTGAATCTAATCCATATTGAAATCTACTTGGACGGAACAAATTTCAGCAGCAGCACTACAAAGACCATAGCTTACAATTTTAGGATGTCAAAGGCCTTATGGCTCGAGAAAATGAAAAAAAAATGTCAAAAACCAATCACTTGCTCTGAAACAAAAGGACGTGATCCATATAATTTAACATTGAAGTTCCGATGTTTTGTTTCTTAACAGTCGATATTGAAATGGGTTTCAGTAAAAAAAAAGGTTTAAAATGTCCTTAGTAATGCTTTATTATTCTTTAATTTTGCTAAAATTTATTAGAGGAAAGGCATTTGCATCCTGAAAATCATAAGGGCTTAGGCAATAATTATGTTTGGTAAGCTATGAAAGAACATTGATAAAGAAATGCATAAAGGGGAGAAAATATTGCAAGACATCAGTGAAAAGGACGAACACAAGACATGCGAGAAGAAACAGGTATTAAAACTGCACAGTGAGCTATATTCAATACGTTGCGTGTTAGTCAGTAAGTATAAGTAAGAGAAAGTTATTTGAAAAGCTGATACTTGTTTGGAGTGTTTATTATTATAGTAAAGGAGGAAATATTAGAGCTTTCTTCGAGGAGTCAACAGTACCGACTAAAGGCAATGCAATATAAAGCGTTGGATCTTCTAAACTACATTTGGATAGTCCGTTACGCCCATTCAATGGTTATAGAAGATAGATCATTTATAGAAAGCAACATTTGATAAAGAAGACAAATAAAACTACACAAGGTAACATTCAAAGCGGCCGAAAAATTTAAAAAAACCACTTGAAATGATACCCCTTTTGTCGACATGTTCCATCCTGGAGGCTTTCAATGACAAGCATTCGAAGACAGCTTGCTGAAACCCGTAGGACGTATCCAATTTTTTGATATATCTGTTTAAGGTATCTTTGCAGGGAAGGGGTAATATATTGCAGGATCGCAAATGATCGTAGAGCTTGCTGTTTTTGATTCGCATTAAAAGGCACTCATATACCCAGTCGATTGTGTACCGCCGCTGATTACTACGCGTAACTTTCGAATTGTTGAAGCAAGCGCGAACTGCTTCTTGTTGAAGAGGCGGCAATTCTGAAATTGCATTTTGCAATGCCCGTTCTTCAATAGCAGCGCACTTTTCATGAGCTTCGATGATCTGGTTTTGTAAACGTTTTCCCTACGGTTCAAGTAGAGAATACGATTTGAAGATTGATACTCTGATAATACACAATTTCTATGTGAAGATTGATTCTGAAGAAATGATAGAAACGAATTAATGATACGGTGAATAAGTGTATTCACCATCGTTAATTCATTTCTATCATTTCTGGGTTCCAAAAAATCGAGACCGTGGTGACGGCATCGATTTTTTGAAACGTAGATTTTCGAGACAGGCCCAGCGTGCCATATGATGGAGAAAACGTTAGGCAAACTCGTTATGAACGATTTCAATAATCGAGGTTGCGGCGTATCCGAAATGGTACGATTGAAGTTTGTTGATAGGCTGAACTGTTGCGCGTTGCCTCAGCAACGATCGTCAGAGGACAAGCAGCAACTATTGCACAAACGCATAAAATGTTTATGGTCAAAGGTGTTAAGATTGAAATGAAAATTGAAATTGTTATGATGTTTTCAGGTGGTTCTATCCACCTGCTATCAAACTTTTTCAACACGAATTTCTTTGCACACAGAAACAATCACAGAAAAAATCACAGCACGAACACATTTTTAACATTCTTGACACGTATTGCGGGCGCAGTGATCTTCGCATTCTTCTCTTTCATAGCAATATTCAATACTAGGTGCAATAATATTATAATTGACCAATAATATTAAAAATGTACGAATATTCGTCATTTATGAGCTCCAACATCACGATTCAAGGTAACTAGTGACTATGAAATGATAGAATCTGACAAAGCACTATTATTTCTGAGTTGCATAATCCTTTCCCAAGTGTACAACCAAGTTATGAAAATTAATATTATTTTGTCATTTTCGTGCAAATGCTGTAAAAATGCCATGAACTTTACCTTTTGACGTTGGCGTTTACACGCACGCTGTTTTACATTGGATCTGTGTTTCAACCGTGCGGACCGAGTCTTTAAGCTTGTTTTGCGCTTCTTGTTGCGATTCTGAATGCTTAGCCTCAGCTTCCGACAGAAACAACATCGGGGTGTTATAACGTGATATGTGTATTCGTTCAACGGCATGAGTCCACGACAAGCTTGGGCGCGGCTGTTAAGAAATGAAATAAATGTTAATGCATCGAAATATGTGTTAATTTAGTATAACGATATAGCCAAATACAATGAAACGTCACGATCAAAGATTGTCGATTCGTTCAAAAAAATGTGCCAATATGATACGCTGTATACAGTAATTAATCGTCGTAGAAACACGTTTAACTGTTTGTTAAGTGTTTTGCGTTAAGCATTTTATAAGCGTTTTTTGCGTTAAGCGTTTGTTAAGCGTTTTATATTCAAACATATAAAAATTATGTGAATGGCAGGGGTGTAGAAAGGAGCGTTGTGACTTATGTGAATGCCATACTCGCATTCGGCTCATACGAGATTTTCGCAGTCGTCACAAACTCCCATTGTACACTCTCACCATACGAATAACTAATTTTCTCAAGTCGCCTTTATTCGTGAAGAAATTAATCTAAATTAACGGCGCTTTTGCCCGAAAACATGCATGTGTGTTCATGTGGAAACATGCACGGTGTGGAAACGTGCATGTGCGTTCAAGGTCCATGAGGCACGAGTTCTTTTTTAGACGACGTGGTTCCGGGAACATCCTCCACAGCTGCATTGAAGAGATATTTTTGCTCTACGAGAATGCACGTGAAGACGTTTCACATTGTCCTGATCGCCGAAAAGAATTCAATACTTTGTAGCATGTGGAAGCGGAGTGGATAGATTTTTATACAATATAATGTGACTAATTATAAATGCAAATTCAATTATATTCGGTTACGAAAAAAAAGTTTCTCACAAGTCGATTTCTCTCGTTCTTTCTTATCAACCGCGAGAGCTCGATAAAGGTAAGTTACTTTTGAAACGGTGATTCGGCGAACGGTATTATCCGACCGGTTTGAACTAAAAAAAATTAGTCGTTTCTTTTTCTTGGCTTCATTAATGGGGTCCAAAAAAATGTCCCAGTGCAATCTCCTATGTATGCAACATTTCTGCAAGGTGGCTAATAACATAAATATGAGAAAAACGTTTAAAAAAAGCGGATTTTGAAAGAGCAGTACTTAATCTCGCATGTTATATGACGTTTACGATTCATCGAGTTATTTAAAAGACACTGTACGTTAACGAACCGGCAGATAAATACTACTACGCTTTAAAAAGTTAAAATCTTTATATCAACATACCTTTGTTCGTCCATCCCAGTTCCACTACAGATTACTCTCTTATTAATGTCTTTGAGAAGCTTCACCAACGATTCCATCGACGTAACAATCGATTCGAGCTCCATATAAACTTTTTCATCGGCTGTAGAATCCTTAAAAACAAAACAAAAAAATACGTGTATTACAATAGCAGGAACATGATAAATAATAACCGACATGGACATAATTTTGACTTTCCATACCATGGAATCATTTACTAAATTTTATCCCAAATTCTTCGTATAAAACAAGTACGAGAGCCTCGAAAGATGATATTTTGACGTATATTTTTTACCATATAAAGCTGCTGTTGCCTTTAGGAATATTTTTGGAATAAACTGTGTAAAACGTTCATACCGTGACAGAAAGATCATTGTACAGCACCAAGCGTAGCTTCGGGACCTGTGTATACGAATCCAACTGTACGAAGGCGATGCTTTGTTCGTTTCGACGATTCGTCATCCAGCACCATCTTTCAGGCAGCAATGTTATTGCTTTCAATTGATCGAAAACTTCGTCGATAGTGAACGGCAATGGTGAATCAATGTCTGCGCAGTCTTCACTCTTGAGCGAACTTGTATCAGCCTGCAAAATTAAAAGTTTTTTTTAGTTGATACGAATTATTAACCCTTTCAGCCATACATTTTGACAATATAAAAATGAAACCTCGGTATTTCATGACAAGAAATTAGTTTGAACAATTTTAAACTAAGCGAAAGAAAGTGGGACACCCTATGTTCCACCGTGACGCAAAGGGTTAAACGATAGACGCAACAACCAAATAGACGTTTCGTTACCTGGCTGGACGTAATCGAGATTTCCTCGCTGCTTTGCATCAAATCGTCACCGAAGTGTAACGTATCCGTGGTCATGACATTGACATTCTTGAGCGTTAAACCTGGATCAATGTCACGTGTCATGATTCGGGCTTTATTCTTTGTTTTTTCCGGGTCTTGTTCCGAGGACTCACGAGACAGCTCCACGTCTGGTTCACTCAATACAGTCATACATTCTGTAGCTGTAAGGACAGGTTCCGCTTCACTACCGTAAGTCCGAGCTTCGGTAGCAAGATTAATGTTTTCCTGTAAACATTTATAAAAACGCTTTATTTTCAAATGATTTTTAAAAAAAGTGCATGTAATATCGTATTATTAGTACCGTTGAGTGATAAAAATTTTGTTCAATTAACTCACCTTCTGAGCTGCGGTGTGCGGCCGGGTTGCCATCGGTTCTTGATCCAATTCGACCCTTGGGTGACAGTCAGGCTCGTCTTCTCGGAAAGATTCTTCATCTCGTCGGGTGTTGGATACCTGTTCCGACGATAACACTCTTTGAGACCGTTTCTCGATCGTTTCTGTAAGCAGATGGTCTCCTCGCCGACCCAGATGGTTTTCGACAGGAGAAACGTCTTGCGTAACCGATACTTGTCGACCCCTCCGAGCAGATGACAGATCTTTTCGGCCTCGCGATAGTGGCTTCTGAACCAGATCCCCTGGAGTCCAGGGTACCGTCGCAGAGAGATTGAACGGCTCTCCGGAATCGAGTAGAGGTCGTGATACGCTCCTCGGTAAAACGCCACTGCCGCCCTCGCTAGCAAAACGCTCCTCCAACCTCGGAGAATCTTGCCGGGTGGCAAGGACCAGAGATTCCTACAAAATTAATTAAAATTTGTTATACCAATATGTTCGTGTGACATATCATATTTTTTCCATTTTTCCCGTTTTTTAAATCTCGACATTTTGTTCAAATTTTATTTCAACACTTCTTTCACATTAATATCAATTTATTTCAAATTAAATCGTAATTTCGAATCTTCGCAATATTTATCACAATTTTTTTCTCAACTTTGAACTCAAAACTTTTACGAAATTTTATCTCGCATGGCTAGAACAACAGTGTAACAATTTGTATGATAATCCCATAAGAGATGTTACTCCATTGTTTTTTGGGGGTGCGATCCGAGGTGATTTGAAAAATAATTTAAAAATGCAATAATAATATAAAAGGAATCGATTACCTTCTCTGCAATTAGTACAGGTATAGCATTTGCCACAAGTATGGACTTGAGTCGTGGAATGACACTGACGGTACCATCGCGCAACACTGTCTTGTCGTTCTTGATGACACTGGCCTCCGAAAAGTGTAGCTCACATACAAAATCTGTTCTCAGAAGCTTCTGTTGCAAGGCATTTGACCACGTCACCAGTGCATTGTTCCGCTAAAATAAAAGCCAAAAATTCAATTAATGTTCCAACCAGTACCTAAAGCACTTTGTATCTTAAACAGCTTGAAGACAGATCATTAAACTCATGTCACAAATCCGGCAGACAATAGCTATTTTCGAGATTTTTCACAAACAATTTTTTTTTTATTCCACGTGTCGTATGCAAATGACTATATATATGTATAGATAGATAGGTATATGATATTTTATAGTAGAAAAGTTTTCATAATACCCCCTGTCGGAACATACAACCTTCCGGTAAACCATCCTGCACCGTTCATTTCACCAAGGTTCCCTCGCACACATTTAAACCGCAAGAGGACGTTGGTGGCACATTGCAGCAACGGTGAAATTGTTCCCAGGAAATTGTTCCACCACCGTCTACTTGCGGTTTAAATGTGTGCGAGGGAACCTTGGTGAAATGAACTGTGCAGGACGGTAAAATGTTTCGACAGGGCCAAGTACCGGGAAGCCAGGCCGACCCAGACAGGGTGCAGGAGGTTTTGTTGTAGCAGGAAAGAAGTGGGCACAGGATTTTTGCAAGAGGAGCTTTCTGCAAGGGCGAATCTATGGTACTCGAAAATCACTACCGTACACAGGGAGATGATGTTGCGCACGTGGCATGGTCTCTCGAACCGAACCAGAAAATGCTACTGGACCATGAAGAAAGAAGCCGCATGGAAAATTTGTTATTTTAATTAGGTCGGCAGTGCGTTACCATGGGCCACGATGTAGAGATATACTCTTTGCGACAGGTGGTAGGGTATGGAACGGGACAAAACGGACTATTACTACCGTAGATATAATCTTTTGAGAAAAAATAATAACAAGTAAAAAAAATAGTAATTGACCTGTGGAATACTGAACAGAGAAATCGGTCGGAGTCCTGCAGCTTTCCGTCGAGCCACATCCTTATGGGTACCGCTTTGACATTTCTCTACTGCACAAATCTTTCCCATCCTGTTTCAGAAAAAAGAAACCTATTACTATATGCATTAAATACGTGTATACGTTTTCCTGTACATAAAAACGCAAGATCGAAGCATTTTTCCCGTACTACAAACGATACAGCACCGTTCCACCGATGTTGAGCATTTCGCACACTTTCCAAAAAGTAGTACGCACCGTACAAACTTATAAACCGTACAAATTTATAAACTTTAATATGTAATTTCATGGCTTACCTTTGCCGTAGATGTATCGCGATCCGTGATCAATCCGTAATTTCCGACATTTTCACCTTTTACCAAAACCAAGCTTTGCCTTTCACTAGTCACACTTCACAGCATTAACAAGCAACTAAACGCATACTTCACTACAGTTCTCCGCGATCGAAGCGACGATTGTGGTGAATCTTCGAACCTAATTTATGTTCCGATTCGTCAACCACAATTTCCAAACTTCTCCCATATGCGTTCGGCCTCCTCTACTCTAGTCTCCATGGCATCGAGCGTGGACCTACCCTTTCGAAAACCGTACTGGTTGTCCGAAAGATGTTCCTCGGTCACCTTCTCAATTCTTCCGTGGATAATTCGTTCCAAGACCTTTCCAGCAGTATCCAGCATACACAAAGGCTGATAGGACGAAGGGTCGTCCGGTGGTTTTTTCCCTTTGGGGAGAAGAACGAGCCTCTGCTGTTTCCACTTGGCCGGGAATGTACCTTCCCGGAGACACGTGTCGTACATGTCCATGAAGATTCTGGGCATCGCAATGATGGCTACCTTGAGTGCGATATTTGGTATTCCATCCAGGCCAGGGGCCTTCGTGTTTCCCACTCGCGCGCACGCCCTCTTCAGTTCCTCCGGTGTGACAGGAGGTATCCTCTCTTGTATATTCTGCTCGATCTGGTGGTTGCATTCAGGTTGCTGCGGAAACAGAACCGAGACAATCTCTCGCAGTAGCTCTGCGCTCGTTGGCGTGGGCACCGGTTGACTTTTCAGCCGCGTCATGACCACTTTGTAGGGCCGGCCCCACGGGTCTCCATCGACTTCGTTAAGGAGCTCGTCCCAACACTGCATCTTGCTGTACTTTATCGCTTTGGTCAGTCGCCGCCGCGCATCCCTACGCTTTGCCTCCAGCTCCCCAAAGCTAGGCTTTCCTCGGCCTCGCTGGGATAGCCTTCTTGCCCGAATACATTCCTGGCGGATTTCAGCAATAGCGCTATTCCAGCAATATATCGGCGGGAGTCGGTTTGTGGCCCTCTTTCGAGGCATTGTGGCATCGCAAGCCTCTACAATCCTTCCCATAACCTCTTCCGATTTTTCTGTCGCATTGCCAGCTTCAATCGGTCTGTTGTTGCGTCAAAACTGCGGGATTTCGGATTTCTCACAGATTTAACGTAGTGTTACGTTGAGTACTATTGATACGCGCTGGTCAAGAGAAATTGCTCCCTCCTTTACCACTCCTGGCATCAATTATCAAACGCAACTGCCCATTTTCTAGTCTAACCTTTCGGAAAATTACTAAGGATAGGGCTAGGAATGTTATTCGTCGAAATGTCTGAGAGGTATTTAAATGAATTAATTACTTCGTAATTTAAGGGAATGATTTACACGATTATTTTATCCGGAATGAATTAGTTATTAACGCAGAACCGTGGGGTTTTTAAGTGTGGAATTTTGTTGGCAAAATGATTTTAATTGTAAATTAAGGGTTATAATGATGGCCAATTTCGGTCAATGTATAGAGAAAATCTAGGAGAATTTGGGGAACACACAATTATTTTTAATAGAATAGTGGTGATAAAATGGTACTTACTCTGATGTTGTCGGAGATGTTTCGTCGAGGGAAGGTCGCTGTTCACAGATAGTTACGCGTTTCGGAAATCTTATTATTCACGTTTATTCAAAACTCAAATTATTAGCGCAAGTTTATTACAAGAATCTCAAAAATATAAAAATTAGACGGTACGAACGGTGAACTGATACAATGGATTCCCGTACAAAGATGATTAAACTTTGACTTCGACGTCTACTCAGAGTAAAACTTGGAGACAGATGAGGAGATGTGCGCTCTCCAAAAGACGGTAAAATAATGATGCAGGACAGGAGTGATCGAGACTCCGTTGTCTAAAAGATATCCAGGAGATGGCTTATGACAATATATATGGATCGTCCGAAAGAAAGAGACAAAAGGTGTTAACTAGATGACCCCAAAAGGGGAAAACACAGTTGAGTAAAGAGCGGTTCGCGACGATATTCTGGGCTATCACTATCTATCCTCTTCCCTTACAGAGGTATCTTCTGCACCCCCTCTATTTCTTTTAATGTCGCTACCGTGTCTATGTCTTCGTCTACGCGCCCAGGTGTTCGTCTCGCGGGTCTTGTCGCGCCCGAGATCCTTGGTTTCTCCCGCTCTACTCTATTACTTCCCATCCGTGCTCTCTATGCGTCACTCCTCTTTATTATTCGTTCAAATAAAAATGCAAAACGGCAGACTGAAACGCGATAGGTTCGAGAAAGACTAAAACTTGGAAAGAACTCGGAAGGAGGTGACTAAATGATTTTAAAAGAAGACAAATGACCAGCGAGTAACGCGGGTACCAAAGAGACGACCGAAAGAAGAACACCGCCCGGGGCCTGTCTTCGCGGCTCCTTATATACCGGATATGCGTGGCGGGGGGCTGAAAGTCAACCCTTTCCTCACCTTCTGTACGTTTGTCCATTTCCCCTAATTCAGTAGCGTATTGCTATTTTGTTCCTTTCGATTTAAGAAAACATTTTCTTATATGTTCTTTGGTCCTTTGATAAATATTGATATCTTTGGTCGATCGTTAACTTAATTTTTACTAGTCGCTGCTATGTATTTCATTGCATATTTAAAATAACCTTTTTGACTAGCCTAACCACTCAAACAGGAATCCCTGGCGGATTCCTTCGTACAATTATCTTAATTTTAACTTTACTCATTAAAGTTTTTGGTCTGCTTATTATTTTTATTACTAGTTTACTTTAAGATCTGTCGGAAAGATTCGGGAGTGAAATCTATCGCAAAATTGATTATAAGTTCGAAGTTTCCAAATTATAAATATTAAACACAATGTTGTAAAATATGTTGCCAAGTTAAAGGGGGTTATAAAATCCACTCGAATCTTTCCTCAACCGAATTGCGCTTTGTTCCTCTTGGGATCAGGCTGTCTCCCTCTCACAACTCCCAGGTAGATATTATATGATACTTCACTGTATCCAGTTTTCTAGAACATTCGTTCGGTCGTTGTACTTGCATGGAGACAGCGTCATCCTAAAGGTATATTCTCGATATGATCCAGCATGGATATTTTCTGTGGATCTTCCGTGGGGGTTTCCGAGAATCGGAAGCTTCCCCTATTGCCCTTGAGGCTATGCTAATGCGGTCGGAATCGGTTGTGCCTGCGCTTCGGGTACTCTATCTGCTCATATTCTTATTTTTACTTAATTAATTATGCCCTGAGTATTATAAATTTTGGCAATATTATTTTTTCCTGAGATGTACAATATCCTCTAGTATTTGGAGATATTGATAATTGTTACCCAATTGGTAAGGTGTAACGCAGTTCTTTGACGGGTTTATGCCGCCGTAATCATTCCGTGGCATATCTGATACAGCTACGTTCTACGGGATGACGTAATTCTGGTCAAATCTTCGCTTCGCTTCATAATCGTTTATGAGAGGTGCCTCGGAGAGTTATATTCACGTGTAAAATGACAAGTTATTTAGCATGCTATTATTTAAGATATTTAGTGATTCTTCGAGCTACCTCTCCTTCAATATTTCCTAGTGTCGTAGTGAGGATACGGCTCGATCCGAGAACCTTGTCTATAATTTGCACATTTGCGGAATTAATTAGAATTTTCAACAGATATTTACACAAATCGACGGATTGAGGTGAATTTGGAATAAAACCCGTAATTGAAATTAGTTACCCTTCAAGGAAAGAATGATCTTTTGCTTAATTGCATGATTCATATCGTCGGGGAGTTGCGTAGGGCCACGCCCGTACGGCTTAGGCCCGAATTGTTGGTATGCTAGGGATACCTCTTGCTCGCGGGGTAACCTATCTGCCCCATTTTTATAGCGGACCATCTAGCGGCATTTACCTTAAACGCAGGATTACCTTGCGCCGTGGTAACTGTCCGGATCGCAAGATCTAGAGGTGGTAGTCGATAACTCGATCCATTATTCAGTTTCTGTAATGGAATGACCACTGTTTTACCGCCGATGGGGTGCGTGTCGAAAGCAGTTTATCGCCTCTGTCCGCAGTTCCCCTTGTCATAGATTTGATCCATAACGGTTTCTAACGAGGTACCCCAATTAGTTGGGTTTTTACGTTAATTATATTGGTTGATTATTCCAATATAATTATTTCTCCCTGGGATATAGGCCAGTGCTTATAGCAAAATATCACTCTTATTCTTATTATAAAATCCCCGTGAAGTGGGAGGAAAGAAATATTTGTCGAAATTAAAGTTACGGCGGGACGTAACACTGTCATCCAGCACTGCAGAATACAGGCTCTCGTCGAACCGACCTGTCTTCCAGCCAAGAGTGTTCGTCTTTCTCGGTGCCGATCCACGTTTTTCCTGGTCAGTGGTTACCTCCCAGGAGATCAGCTGATGGTCGCTGAGGTTGTAAACGTCAGTCCCTTTCCACGTCTTGTGATATCGTGCTAGACTGCCACTAACGAATGTGAGATCCACAATGGAGCTTTTCTCTTGCCTCTAGCAGTGCTCGGAGCTTCGGGTTTGTCTCCTTGCTACCCCAATCAACTGCCCAGGCATTGAAGTCTCCTGCAATGACCACAGGATAGTGCTCCCTTGCGTCGCTGACCAGTTTATCGAGTACGTCCAAGAATTCTTCGAGAGTTAGACTAGGCGGGGCATATCAACTGTAAAAGTTGATGTTCCCCAGCTTCGATCTAACGAAGCACTTCTCCGTGCTGTCGACAGCCTCCTGAAAGGGGGAGTTGCCACATGACCAGACCACAGGTTTTCCGGTGGTGTCGGAAACCCAGGATTTGGTATTGAGACGCCTATATGACTCCGAGATTATCAGGAGATCCAGTTCCAGTTCCCATACCGTCTGCAGAAGAAGTTCCTGTGCGGCCTCACAATGATTGAGGTTGTGCTGCAGTACTTTCATTATCGTTTGGTGGTCAACGCCTGGAGAGCCTCCTTGTAGGCCGGACATATACTACTACCAGCAGCATGGTCGCAGTTTTCCTTCTTTCCATCATCAGTACACAGTACACATCGTGCCCCTTTGGTGCACGCGGCAATTTTGTGACCAACTTCACCGCATTTGATGCAATGTTCGGATCTGTCCAACTCGCTTTCACACTTCATGGAGAGATGTCCGAAGTGCCAACACTTGAAGCACTTGATGGGCTTCCGCACCTCTCTAATGCGACATCTTACCCAGCCGATGCGTATCTTGCCCTCATCACCGATTATTTTTCGTGCGGTTTCCACGGGTAGTCTAACAGTGGCGTTCTGGGTTCCTCCGTAAGCTTTCCGAAGTGACTTGACCGCGTCGTCTGGGATTTCGCTGTCATCTCCCGCTGCTTTCTTGAGGGCTTCCGCTACTTCCTCTTTAGTGGCAGTCTCCTCGAGGTCCTTGATTTCGAGGTCTAGTTGCTGCGTTCTGCTCACTACGTCCGCATCATCTACTAGGGCCTCCGCCACCAGTTTTCGAAGTTTTTCCGCCTTATCGTTGCTCTTCTTATCCAGGACTAACAACAGCTGCCCTGTGTTTGTCGGACGCACCTTGTCGATGCTCTCTCCGATCTGTTCACTGGCAGCGCCCATCTTGACCTTGCGGAGTATATCTGCGTAGCTCTTTCCTTCCTTGGCGCGAATCATCAGCGCGTTGGGTAGGGCACGTCGCTCACGCTGCTTTTTGGGTTCCTTCTTACTCCTCTTTTGGCTTCTGTACCTCCGTGCCTTGACCTGTTGCCACGCTTGGTTCTCTCCAGCTTCCTCTTGGCGCTGGGGTTCCGCAGGTTCATCCCGCTGTTTCGGTTTCTTCAGTTTTTCCGCTTCAGCCGAGGCCGGTGTGCGTTCTTTACGCTTTTTGCGAGACCTCGCAGATTTCGGCGTCGGCCCAACTTCTTTTTCGCGATCTTCCGTGGCATCAGGCTCTCGCTCCCTTGGTCCCAAAGCCGTCCCATGAAGCGATGGCGACGTCTGGATGTTTTTCCCGGATGTGGGTTGAGTATGAATCTCGGCCTGACAATGGCTAATTCCTTCAACTGTCAGAGAATTTGCTGTTTCTCTGTCCAGTTGCTGCATTCTCTTGAAGGACTCGCTGAGGTTCTTCACCAACGAGTTCGTCTCCGAGTTGACGTTTCGGCGGCCTTGTAAATGCTGCAATAGGTCCTTTATCAGCTTTTCATGCCGATCTGATTTCCCTCCTACCCTCTATATCTGGAGAGCGTTCCCCTATCCGCCACCTGGGGACGCACCACGTGGGGGTTACAGACATCCCCCCGTGTGCGTGTGCGTGTGCGTGTGCGTGTGCGTGTGCGTGTGCGTGTGCGTGTGCGTGTGCGTGTGCGTGTGCGTGTGCGTGTGCGTGTGCGTGTGCGTGTGCGTGTGCGTGTGCGTGTGCGTGTGCGCGCACGCGCACGCGCACGCGTGCGCGTGCGCGTGCGCGTGCGCGTGCGCGTGCGCGTGCGCGTGCGTGTGCGTGTGCGCGTGCGCGTGCGCGTGCGCGTGCGCGTGCGTGTGCGTGTGCGTGTGCGTGTGCGTGTGCGTGTGCGTGTGCGTGTGCGTGTGCGTGTGCGTGTGCGTGTGCGTGTGCGTGTGCGTGTGCGTGTGCGTGTGCGTGTGCGTGTGCGTGTGCGTGTGCGTGTGCGTGTGCGTGTGCGTGTGCGTGTGCGTGTGCGTGTGCGTGTGCGTGTGCGTGTGCGTGTGCGTGTGCGTGTGCGTGTGCGTGTGCGTGTGCGTGTGCGTGTGCGTGTGCGTGTGCGTGTGCGTGTGCGTGTGCGTGTGCGTGTGCGTGTGCGTGTGCGTGTGCGTGCGCGTGCGCGTGCGCGTGCGCGTGCGCGTGCGCGTGTGCGTGTGCGTGTGCGTGTGCGTGTGCGTGTGCGTGTGCGTGTGCGTGTGCGTATGCGTGTGCGTGTGCGTGTGCGTGTGCGTGTGCGTGTGTTTTATATTATAGAGCAGAGGAAAATCTTACATAAGACACCCTGATGTTCGGGTAGTGTCGGATTCTTACCGACTACAAACCTCTACTCTCTCTCCAGCACCGTTCATCCCTTCCACGGAAACCGCCGCGAGGCATTACTTCGTGGAAGAGCAGTGTCATGCGCCTCAGCACCTAGTCTTTCACGGGGTGGTAGTGACGGTTGGTCTTGTCCCCCGATGCCACCCCGATGTTTCCCCGTTATGGAGGCAGCAAGCTGTACTACTAGCTGCCTTCCATCCTTCCTCTGAGCCTAGCAAGCACCGTCCCAATCCTTCCGGGGTTTGGGGGCCGTTCCAAATTTCCCTGAAGCGGTTCCTCTCCTCGGTAAATCGCGGGCATTGGAACAGTACATGCTCCACATCCTCGTCTTGCCCCGAACACCACCGGCACTCGGCGCTGTCGGAAATATCGAAGCGCCGAAGGTAGCTTCGGAAGCCGCCGTGCGCTGTGAGTATCTGGGTCAGGTGGAAATTGACGAGTCCATGTTGTCTGGTGATCCAGGCTTCCACGTTGGGTATGATGCGATACGTCCATCTACCGTCCCTTGAGGCAGCCCATCGACGCTGCTATTCATCGATGATTACTCGGGACCACCTAGCTCGCGTCTCTACCGGGGAATCCTCTGTCCATCTCCTTCCTTCACGGTAGCGGCACGCCTTCTCGTGTGCCAGTAGATCTACGGGTGGGCGTCCTGTGATTACTGAGCGAGCGGTATTGGACACTGTGCGATACGCGCTTGCCACCCTGAGTGCCGCGATCCTGACGGCTCGTCGGCAATTGGCGCCGTAGCTTTTGTTCTCCGCCATAGCGGTGGCCCATATTGGTGCTGCATATAGGACTATGGAGTTCACCACCGATGCCAGGAGTAATCGTCTTAGCTGTTTTGCTCCTCCGATATTCGGAATAATAGACGCAAGGGTACGCGCCACTTTAGCCGCCTTCGTGCCCACGTTCTCTAGATGTTCTCTGAACGATAATCGCGCGTCCAGAGTGACTCCTAGATACCGCACAGTGTCTTTTGACCGGATGGTCTGGTCTCCTACCGTGAAGGTTGCGTACACCCGCTGTTTGGTACGCGCGATGAGCAGTGCCTCCGTTTTCTCCGCCGCCAGTGTCAGTCCCTGTTCGCTCAGCCATGAGAACACCAGCTCCATCGCTCTGTCTCCAAGATACTCTATCTCCCCCACGCTTTTCGCAACCACTACTAGCGCACAATCGTCAGCGAAAGCTACCGTGGACACCCCTTCCGGGAGCGCCAGTCTTAGCAGACCATCGTACATGACGTTCCAGAGTAGGGGACCCAGGCACGAGCCCTGCGGCACCCCTCCTGTGATTTCATAGGAGTTGTTGACATTGTCGGTGTTATACAACAGGGTCCGGTTGGAGAGGTAGCTCAACACAATCGCCCGCAAGTATAGCGGTATCCCCATGGATTGTAGGGCCAGCAGTATGTTGTCCCACCTTGCCGAATTGAACGCATTCCGGAAATCCAGAGAGATGATGGCACACATACGCTTTGTGCACCGAGTGCCATTGATGGCGTCAGTGGCGATGCTAACAACTCGGCCTATGGCGTCGACCGTTGAGCGACCCTTCCTGAACCCAAACTGGTTATCGGAGAGACCTCCGGCCATCTCGATTGCTGCCTATGGCCTGCCATGTAGTACGCGTTCAAACAGCTTCCCGGCGATGTCAAGCAGGCAGAGTGGCCGGCAAGAGGAGCGCTCTTCCGGTGGTTTTTTTCCCTTCGGAAGAAGCACCAGCCTCTGTACCTTCCACTGCTCCGGGTAAGTTCCTTCTCGCAGGCACGCACTAAAGGTGTCTCGGAAAAGTTCCGGAACACAGAGTGCGGCTGTCCTGATAGCGAGACCCGGCACACCGTCTACGCCCGGGGCTTTTCGTGTCACGATCCTTCGTGCGGCAATGTCCAGTTCGGTCTCACTGACGTCCGACGGCTCCTCCTCTTCTTCAGATGCGAACAGGCCTGCGTTGGCAGTCCGCCGCCTGTGTTGTGGGAACAGGTGACGTACTACTCTGTAGAGGAAGATGGGACAAGATGGACCTATCGTGGCCCCTGGTTTGATCTTACGCATGACCGTCTTATACGGTCTGCCCCACGGGTCATGTTCTACCTCCTCGCAGAATTCCTGGCAGCACCTTCTCTTAGCAGCTTTTATGGCCACCTTAAGCTCCTTCCGTCTCCTCTCATAGGCTAAACCCAGTTCTCGTTTGTGCGTGCCATGGGCTCGCTGATGGAGACGTCGCGCCCGTAGACACTCCCGACGTATAGCTGCAATGTCTCCATTCCACCAATGAACCGGCGGTCGTCCTCGAGGGTTGCTCCTCCTGGACATGGAGACATCGCATGCACATCTTATAATACTCGAAAGGCCTCGGGCTCTGTCTTCTCCACTCCCAGCACCACAGGTACCCTCGAGGTGGCTGAGGAAGGCTTCTCGGTTGAACGTAGCAGCTGCCCATCCCCTTCTTCCATCACTCGCAATTCTCCTTGGCGCACGGTTATTCAGCTGGAGCCGGTACACTATGGCATGGTGGTCGCTGCCCGTGTATCGATCGCTAATATGCCAGTTTAGACAACCACCCATTAACCGGATATCCACGAAGGTCAAGTCAACCACGGAAGATCTATCTCCCCTGGCAAAGGTCGGGCGGCCAGTGTCGCAAACGACTCCAGGAGAGCTCGTTCTCGGTGGTTCGTTCTCGTGCTACCCCACTCCGTGGCCCACGCGTTGAAGTCTCCACCGATGGCTATGGGTGGACGATCTCGCATCAGCAACGAGGGCATCGAGTACTACTAGGTGCTCTTCGATGGTCGCGCTGGGCGGGAAATAGCAACTGTAAATTCTTACCCCCGTTACCTCCAACCAGGTGCACCCGCGTGAAGGAGTGGCAGGCCTGCGGGAAAGATGGAGTTTACCGCAGATCCATACGGCTGCTTTACCGGTAGCATCCTTCACCCAGTTAGATCCAGGGAGGTCCCTGTATTGCTCGCTGACTAGCGCAACGTCTATGTTATCCTCTCGAACTAGTTGGGACAGCAGGTCTTGGGCGTCTGAACAGTGATTGAGGTTCAGTTGGAGTACCTTAGCCATTACTGTTGGGGACCCCGCTCTCGGACTCTGCTCGCCCATTACTGCAGTCTGCAGCTTTGTGGCCCGCTTTGCCACACCAGAAGCACTCACGCGACCGGTCAGCTGCGCTCTTGCAGTCTCTCGCTATATGCCCAGTTTCGCGGCACCTATAGCACCGGAAGACTGCCGGGCCTGCTTATACGGCGCGTGTCACAATAGGCATGATGTCGAAAGCGGCCGTCAGACGTAATGAGTGCAGTGTTACGTCCAGCGTAACGAATAAATTTTCTTTATTATTTTTCGTCACAAACTAACGCCAAACTTAGTGAATAAAATGAAAAGAAAGGAACAAAATCGGTCAGATAACCCTAAATATTAAAAGACCAGATAAATGACTCGTTTCTGCCAAAGGTCAACTTAATAGACTCCAATGGTACGATCAAGAGGCACGAGAGTCTGTCTATACTTGACTGTCAAAAATCTAACGGCATGGTCAAATAGATCTGGATAGAATGTGGAAAAGGAAGGCTGCCAAAAGTGGTCCATGACTACCAGCGCCGCTCCTTTCTAGGGCGACGAAAAATCCAACCCACTCGGGTAACTCGTGACCGCTTTCGGGTACGAGTATCGACTAGCATTCATAGATCCCAAGGGCCACTAGACCTGCCGTACCATTGCTGGGAAACCGTTTGGGGCCCGCAGTGATCTATCGCTGGGCCCTAGGTCCCCACCCGAGCCAGTCGTTTCTATCGGTTACCTACAGCTCTCCAGATACCCCTAAGGGTTCCAGCCACCGAACACCCAATATTACGACACAAAGGGCGTTACCATACAAGGAGATTAGAAAGTTACGCCACGGTAAAAACGAGGCACCGAGATTACACAAAAACCGCGAAGAGAGTTTTGTAACTCTGTTCGAGGATAATCCTTACGATAAAAGAAATTTACCTAAATTCTCATACAAGAGAACGAAGATGAGGACAAATATTATAGACAGATCTATCATCCAAAATATTCCGAACCCGTTTTGGGAAGAACTAAAAGTGAAATTCGAAATGGATTAATTTTCGTATAAAAAGAAATGATTCCTGATTATTCTTAAACGTAGGATTAATAAGAACACACAGAATTATTTTCGAGCTATCTCGCTGGCCTCATTATAAGGATAATATAAAATAATCACTACTCTCACCGCGAGATATATTTACAAAAGGGATTTATAAACACCCTCGAGCGATGTACCTGAATAGTTAGGCAGTGGGCACGCCAACACGGCACCGCAGGGGGCCTCGCGCCCCTTTCATGATTTTCACAAGGATGTAAAACTTAGATAAAACCTATGTAACCATTATTAATCATTTACTAAGTTTTACATTGTCTATAAGTTAAGGAAGCTAGTTTCTTTAAGTTTATTTTATCATATAAGGAGAACTGAAGGATTTTCGTCCCATAAGAAATATCAAAACAAAGGAATAATCGTGTTTCATCGCGCAAGGAAGAAAACAATAATTTAATAAACACAAATATGAGATCAGAATACTGCGGAAATCTCTAATTAAGTTTAAGGAAAGGGACAGAATATATATATATGCATACATCAATATATATACATATATATATATAGTCTCATTCCCCTTGATTATTAATTCAGCGAACAAACAATTCCTGGAAATTAAATCGACTCGGACAGGCTACTCGTCACGGGAAACACTCACATGCTTGAGAGAAAAGAGGTCATTATCGATGTGTGGGAAAGAAATCACGTTAGAATAAAACATTTCCGCATTTACCCCATAAAATACCGCGCGTCCACCGCGCGATCTTCAAAAGAACGGCGGAAACGAAGGGCCCCAAGGCACATAAACGCAACGATTGGCGGCAGGACGATGTGAGCGGCGACTCTCAATCTCGGCAGGCTAGATAGCAGCAAGATACCGATTGCTCATTAAAAAAATAATTCGGGACACGAAATCCTAGCAAAGAGCGGTTACGACTAGCCTTGAACAACTCCCTTCACTTAGGGAAATGATGAGACAAGCGCCGAAACCTTCATCTTGTTCCCCCGAATTCCGCGAGTTAAGCACCCATCGACGAATCAGAAAATTCGTCTCTTCACACGTTACCCCTTTTCCTTTATCCTTGAACTCTTCTCCCGGCATGGCAACTACTTTTACGAGATTTCTAGGAAAATCATACACAATCAAGGGATAACCCCCACTTATTTTAACCTAGAAAAAGGGGTATAAAAACCCCAAAAATCGAGTACCAAAGCGCACTCGGCACTCGGCAGTCGGAAGTCATCTACATACGTACGACGAAGGTATAGCCGTTCGATAGCCCGTTACGATTTTTCAATTCGACGAAGATTGTTTTATTCGACCAAGTATCATAATTTTATTTTTTTTTTCGATCACCGTTTTTTTTTTTCGATTGTCTATTCAACCAAGCACCTACGATTATTTTCCGACAAGTGTTTAAGTCGAAATATCGAGTAGCTACGGGTCGATTATAATTACTTCTATTAATTCATCGGAAGCCAAGAAATAATTTGTCCGAACCTGGGGTTCGAGAATCGTTGTTCGATTTATCTTGTACCATCTCGCGAATTATTTAAAGTCGAAATAAATCCAATTTTATCTCAAACATCGGAAGTTCATCGAATTATTCCATCTTCAACGAAAACCAGCAGTGAAAAACGTAAGCGATAAATATTTTATTTACTCATTATTATCTTTTCTTCTCTACGATTAGCGGTCACTTAGTGCATGAATACCAGTAAAATATCCTTCCTAATCCACCCATCAGGCTTCCTAAAAATAAAAGTACCCTTCAGGAAGTATTCACACGAGTTTCAAACCAAAGAGAACTCTCCAACCATTTAATTTTTCTCTGGAATAAATAAATTCGAATTGAAAGGGATTAGGAGATCATAAAACTACCCTACGACTTTAGAAACGACAGGCATTCCTGGGGCCCTATCCCAAGCAATTTTCCGCAAGGTTAGGCTTAAAAATAGGCAGTTGTTACCGTGGTTAATACCGGGCGTGGTAAAGATCGATTCTCATCGTTCTGACCAGAGAGTATTAATATAAACGGGGCAACAGTTGCGTAAAACTCAGCGAAATAAAAACATCGACAGTTTTGACGTAACAGAATTTTTGGGGGCTCGTCCGGGATCAAAGGAATGTTTGCCAAAAGGAAAAACCAAACGTTAATATTCAAGCACTAAGAATTTATCTTATTTTATTTGTTTCTTCTCTCAACAAGTAAAGATTTTTTTTATGGATAAACATAGATTGGAAGAACGTAACGATCGAAAACAAACTAACGGTATCGGGAAGCATTTGCAAAGTCGAAAATCTCACTCGAAAGTCGGAATTAAATACTCGTTTAAACCCATTAATTAGGAAATAAATTTTTTACACCCGAAGTATATCCCCGATAACGACCCGCGAAGGATATTCTATTTACACAGACTCGAAGAATACACATACAGAAAACATTTCACCGCTTTCAAATTATTTTGAATCAATTTCTTTTTCCATCCATACGGTCATATCCGAGGTTACAGTGTATTACTACACACCCTTTTCAAATTGATCTGAGGCCAAAGGGGCGGCAATTTGATAAGGTTAACCTTCGCATTATCATATCGTGAGGCTGTTACGCAGTACACCATATTGATAAAAGAAGGAAAATAGGAACCACTTACGAACACAAAACACAACCGCGAGACCAAATCCTAGAAACAAATACGTAACATAAACATCATTCGATGGGCCGAGGTGGATGGAAGAAAGCAATAGAGAAACTTCTCGCTCAGGGAATTAAAGAACAATTTCCGAACGGTGAAACTTATACTCCGCCCACAAATAAGTTGATTCAGACCGAACTTGTAATTGCTGATAAAGAAACAGGAGCGTTTTACGAGTTAAGAAAGAAACCGATATTAACGAGTGAAATCACCGAAAACAGTGAAATAATTGCATGCGGGCCCGAATTCTATGTAATCGCAACCAAATTCACCATCCCAAAAGAATTGCCCGTTCCTGAATCGGGGTTTTAAGTTTAAAAAAATGAAAAAAATCTCTCTCGTATTTGAGGTAATATATTGCCTATGCGAAGTACACGGGATTTAAACATCTTTGAGACAATAATAACGATATATCGCAGCTTCCTCGTTTTCCGAACGGAAGGAAATACACAAATCGCGAAAAGATATATATTGTAATAACCCGGCGAAATCGAACATATCGACACGTTAAACGATAATTATAAGAGGTTTTGCTACAATCCGAGGGAACGCACTAGAATAAATTGGAAAAAAGGTGACATAAATGAGTTCATCCGATAAAACTGAGAAGGACGCATTCGAACCTCGGCCGACACGGGCGACGCGGTCAAATACGGTCGGCCCCGATGAGATAGTACATATATATGTGAGTGAGAAGAAAACAGCTAGAACGAGCAAGCAAACACATAGGGAGGTAATTGATAGCACATTAGACTCTAACGAAGAGCAAGTATCTTTATCAGAAGCTTCCACCTAGGAGGCGGGACAGTCAGAGCTAACAAAACCCGCCGCAGGTGGAGAAATAGGAGAAGAAATAAGCGAAGACGACAAGGAGGAATTAGAAGAGGAAATAGCCAGGCTAGGGGAAGGTATCAGGAGAATAGAACTCACGAAGGAAGTGGTAGGAGAGGGGCCGGAATCCCCTCGAACCCCGGCGGCGTCAGGAAAAGGCCCGGAATCCCCTCGAACTCTGTCGGGATTGGGAAAAGGCCCGGAATCTTTCCAGCCTCTCTCACCGATAAGAGAAAGCCCCGAATCCTCTCAAACCCCCTCACCAGTAAAGGTAGTGGTACCAGGTGGTTCATCGAGACCCGACACGCCCACTACGCACACATTTGACGAGACTAACGACTCGGATAACGAAAGTACGGCAACGATCATAGAAAACCTTTCAGAGGAAGATATCTCCAAATATATTTCATTTGTCACCAACACAACCCCTTTTAATCAGGCAGGGGAGATATTTTATACACCTGACGAAATCTCATCAGACGCCCAGATACCCCTGACCGGGCTAGAGGCGGCTCAACGCACCCTTTTTTACTATAAACGGTATTGCAAAGGGATCCGACGCTGATCTTGGCGAGTCGAGCAAAGACAACGATAGCATTAAAGAAACACCGAAAACTCGATTCGCATTTAACACGGACACACCCGAGAGTAGTCTACAAAAAACAATAACTAACGAAGTGGAACGAAAGAAAGAACGGGCAGCGAATCAAGACGAGGTACCACAAAGTATACACGACATTTCCAAATCACTACAATCGCGAACAATAATAACCGAAATGGCGAATTCAACTTTGAGAGTGTCCCTTAAGGATGCGTTAGCAGTTGTACCCACGTACGACGGAGCCACAACATCCTTGGGCACGTTTATCCAGGGATGCGACGAAGCTCTCGCGATGCTGGACGCAGGTAGCGAACCGCACCTTGTAAAAGCAGTCCGAATAAAGATAATTGGAGAGCCTCGACGCTCAATCATGCAACAAACATTCGGGACCATGAAGGCACTCCACGACTTCTTGAAATGCATTTACGCCCCCGCGAGAAATATTTACCAACTGCAAGGAGAGCTCGGATCAATTTATCAACGACCCGAAGAAACGGTCGTAGCTTATTCAAATCGTATCCGCGACCTCGGGTATCAGATATTAGACGCGTACGAATCGGAAAATAACGTTCCAGCGGACGAGGCTTTTAAAAGAAACACAGCCAATAGTCTGCCTCTCTGTTTCGTTCAGGGTTTAAAACCCGAAATTGAACAACGCATGACCATGGACGGGACCATAGACGATATAGTAAAACGAGCGGTAAAAATCGAGAAACAGCTAACAGCCCGCACGGCTCTCCGCGAGGGGATGCGAGACTCCGCGGATCTTAAGGACTCCCCGGGCGGAGTAAAGTGCAGCGTGAAAATAATCACCCGTGAGGAGGTAAAATGTCAGCTATGTAACAAAACGGGTCACGAAGGCGGAGTATGTCCAGAGAAAAAAAACCACGAACGCTCAGGTAGCTAGCACAGCTATCCCTTCGGATCCTGCTAAGATCGTCCCAACTTGCCAGGTGTGCAACAAGAAGGGTCACTCCGCCGATCGGTGTTTCAAGCTATTTCCACCCAGCGGTAATAAGCCTATTAACGATGCTCCAACGATCACCATGTGTCAAGTATGTAACAAACGGGGACACACCACCGATAAGTGTTTTCGCTTATTCCCCCCACTAAAGACCAACGCCGCAGGTGGAACACCGTTCTGTCAATTGTGCAAAAATCGGGGCCATGAGGCAGACAGCTGCCCGACCCGTACTAACCCAGTAACATCGCAATCACCATCTCGGAAAAATAATGTACCACAGGGTTTACAATTCCAACAAACCGCGGATATAAAATGCCAAATCTGTAAACGGATAGGACACGGAGCGTACATATGCCCGTATCGTCATAATCAAGCTCAATGTGCTAGCGCTAAACAGCCCACGTATGCCGAGACGGTCGGTACCGGAACCAAACCATTAGGGAATTGTGCCTATTGCCAGCAACCTGGACATTTTATAAGGGAATGTCCAGCCAAACAGACGAACGACGAACGGTACGGAAACTCCTCGGGAAACGCAAGCGGTCTCTCGACCACGGGTGCGACGGGAGCGACCGCGCAACAAATGCATCCGATCCATACGATTTCGGCGGCCGCCGCGAACGCCCCAGAGTCGTAAAAATTTATGTCGTCAAATTACACAGGGAAAGTAGCGTTCCGACGGTGAGACTAGAAGGCGGCAGTTTTACAACGCCTATCACACTAATGGTCGATACGGGAGCCGGACCAAATATCATTAAAGAGTAATACGTGCCTTCACAAATCTCCATCGATCATAATCAGATTTTGCAACTGAATGGAATCACGACCGCTTTAATATACAGAATCGGTCAGGTAACAGTTCGAGTCTTCGGACGCCGAGCTAGTTTCCACGTAGTGAAAAACGATTTCCCCATCTCCGAAGGAGGAATATTAGGATCGGAATATTTAGACGCAAACCGAGTAATTGTTGACTATGAAAAATCCCGTTTTCTTCTCGGGAAGCAATTATTATCCCAGGGCAAACGACGAAACTCTGTTTCATTCGTGTAAAAAACTTGGAGGCAAGAGAGGAATATCTTCTACCGTTAAACGCGGGACCGGGCGTTACGATAGAGACTGGATTGCTAAAGAATGACAACGGAAAGGCCTACGTTCACGTGACGAATAACAATTTACACACGATACAAGTACATGTACCAGTTATGGAATTATTGAGTAAAAAAATTGAGAACAGTAAAATCCCCGCGACAAGCAAGGAACAGGGGACAAGGGAAAAAAACAACGGTTGTAAATCGGGGACGGAGCTCACGGGGGTATCGGGACCCGCGAGACTCTCGGACAAAAAATTAATGGAAAACAGGGGCGACGATATAGGAATCGGTATGCCTAAAAAAGAAAGGGAAACCTCGAAGGATCTCGAGATCAGTTTAAAAAGTGTCAAATTAACACGGGCAGGTAGCTCCAAGAAAGGGATCGAACTTTGCCGTGCGGAAAATAACTGTCGTAATAACGAAGAAATAATAAAAGCGGACAAAATTAAAGCAAATAGACAACCTGAATGGATTATGATGATAAAAAAACGAAGAACAAGTAAAACACGAGAGAGAACTGAGGATTCCAAAAAGGATTTTTGCGCGGATCAGGACATAATAAAATCATCGGGAAATAAAGTAAATTTCAATAGGGAGCCAGAAAACTGCACGGGAGTTGCAGAGAATAAAAGTTCCAGTGAAATAATAATTAACGATCCACGAGAGGTCGGGGAAACAAAAAAGGATGATTTATTTAGACCAGATACTAACCGTTCTAATTATCACAAAACCGGAGATGGTTGTTCGGGTAATGTAGAATTAAAATCTTCAGAAGAAGGTGTAAAATTTCCAAAAGAGCTGGAAAACTGTACGGGAAATGCAGAGAATAAGAGCTCTAGCAGAATAAACATTAATGACACTTGGGAAGTCAAGGAAGTAAAAACGGGTGACTCATGCGTACTGAGTACCCAAATTTTAAGTATTAAAGAAAACTCGCAGAGAAAATCAGGATCCAAGATGGAGGAAAATAAGATAAATCATTCGGAGATATGGTCGAGCACTGGCAACACCGAGAAATCAATCGAATCCGATCAGGGGGAATATAACGATTCAAATGACAGTATGGGAACACTATATAGCGAACTTTTGGCACAAGGGAAAATATACAATAACAAAAAAGGATTAGTAAGAGAGAGCAAAAACAAGGAATTTATTGGAAACACTAAAAGTTATTTTGTCATAAACTCCAGTCTTTTCGAAAAACTGGGTGCACGAGGCGCCACGTGTAAAATACACGTGGCTCTCCCTTTGAGAGAGAGAGCCCGTGTTTCACTTTCTCGGGTTCGGCAGTTGAAGACCGACTCGAGCAAATAAAGGGGTTATTGAGACTAGACGAACTAAACGTAGAGGAAAAAAATAGCATTGAAAAACTGTTACGGGAAAGCACCCATTTGTACCATCTACCGGGCGAGGCGCTCACGCATACTACCATACTACAGCACCGTATACCTACAACGGACGATCTACTAATAAACACTCGAGGCTACCGATGGCCTGAGTGCACGAAAGACGAGATAGAAATGCAGGTAGAGGATATGCTCAAAAACGGAGTAATAATACCATCTACTTCGAAGTATAATTGTCCTGTATGGGTAGTACCGAAGAAGAACGATTCAAAAGGAAATAAAAAATGGAGAGTGGTTTTCGATTATCGCGCTCTGAACGAAAAGACGATTGCAGATGCATATCCCATTCCTAACATCACCGAAATTCTAGATCAATTAGGAGGAGCAAAATATTTTTCTGTCTTCGATTTAGCGTCCGGTTTTCATCAGATCGAAGTTAGTCCGGAAGATAGGCTTTCCGGAAGATAAAACCGCTTTCACGACTCCCAGAGGCCATTTCGAATTTATTCGAATGCCGTTCGGGCTTCGGAACGCTCCGCCCACTTTTCAAAGAACTATGGACCTGACACTGAGCAGGATCCTGGGAAAAGGCATATTCGTATATCTAGACGACATCGTTATTTATTCCCGAAGTTTGAAAGAACACGAGGAAATTTATACAGAATTAGTTAAAAGACTCGAATCCGCAAACAAAAAATTACAACCCGATAAATGTGAATTTCTGAAAAAAGAAGTAGCGTATTTAGGCCACATAATCGGGAAAGATGGAGTCAAACCGGACCCGAAAAAACTCGAAGCTGTGCGAGAATTTCCTCGACCGAGAAATATTAAAAACATACGGCAATTTCTGGGATTAACGGAGTATTACAGACGTTTTATCGAGAGCTACGCGAAAATTTCAAAACCCCTCACTCTACTTCTCCGTAAGGAAACGGATTTCGAATGGGGAACGGAGGAAGAGGAATCCTTCGAGATCTTAAAAAACAGTTTATGTACGGCACCGGTATTAAGGTACCCCGATTTTACCAAACCTTTTATTTTAACCACGGACGCTTCCGGGGTAGTGATAGGAGGAATCTTGTCGCAAGGAGAAATTAACAATGATCACCCTTGCGCGTATGCATCACGAGCATTAAATAAAACAGAAGAACGGTATGACACGTACGAAAAAGAAGCACTTGCCATAGTGTATTGCATCCTCCACTATCGACCGTATTTATACGGGCGTCGGTTCACAGTAGTAACCGACCATAAACCTTTATTATGGTTTCGCCGCGCGACGGACGGAAATTCTAAAATCCTCAGATGGCGGTTAAAATTAGCGGAATACGAGTACGATGTGGTGTACAAAGCCGGTAAAACAAACGTCAATGCAGACGCGCTATCTAGAAATCCTGTGGAAGACGTGACTCACCCAGACGGAATATTTATGATTCGAACGAACCCTGTCACCCAAACTCGAAAAAAACCGGCGCGAGGGTTGACATACGAAGAAATCGAGGCCTACCTAGCTTTAGACAGCGACGAAGACGAAATCGACGAGACGGCAGACCCCGATGAAATTCTCACCCGCGACGAATTGGAGAAATGTCCATGGGAGTGGTCGGGTAACCACTCTGAAGCATTAACTATAACAGCAACGGGCGACGAGGTGCCCATAAACGAGTTTCCATCGACGAGTGCAATAGATCGCTCCATTTGCAGTCCTGAAATCTCTCTAGAGACATCTGCCGCCGTTGAGACCGAAGGACAGCATATCCCATCATTAACGCTTAGCCCCCTCGCCACCCCCGATACATTACCTTCGTTAGAGCATGTTACTGAAACAGAAGGAGAGAACAGAACGTTGCAAGTAGAGGACGAAGAGTCCTTTCCCGAAGAACAAGGGCCTGGGAAAAGCATGCTCGACCCTCCCGGCGAGTTCGAGGAGATAGACGAAATGAATCCTATACGAAAAAAACGCGGCTCCCGACCGTTGGTCGCAAGCGATTCTGAAGAGTCCGGCGACGAGGAACCAAACGATCGGCCTTTACGTAGCGCACCGCGCACCGCTGGACGAGCACAAATACCCGACCATAAGGAGAGCCGAATACTAGCAAAAAACGTCAAACCGTCCCGAGACTTGTTCCACACTCGGAAAGGCAGCATGGTATTTTTCGTCGATACGCAGGGAAAACCGTTAGACAAAGGCGGCACGGAATTGAGAGAACGCGGCGAGCTGCCAATTCTCAAGAAACTGAAATTATTCGAGGCAAAAGCAATTTCTAAAAGAAACAATAAATACTATATTGCTCTCCCGATACGCGAAGAAATAGGCGGGGGACCCACAAAATTTTTGGAAAATATCGTCGAGGCACTAAAAAGCTGTCGAGAGTTAGTCGAAAAATTAAAATTAACAACGATCAGTTTGGCGAGATCCAATGCAATTTGTAATGTTCCATGGGAAAACATAATCACTCAGATCCGATTGTTGTTTAATAATAGCGATGCCAAAGTCATTGTGTGTTTTGGACTCATTAAGGAACCCGCGGTTGAAGATCAAGAAAAAATAATTGAAGAATAACATTGCTCGGCCGTCGGAGGACACCGAGGCGTTAGTAAAACATACAACCCAATCCGACACGATTTCTACTGGAAGAATTTAAAGCAAGATATTCAACAGTACATACAAAGATGCCTGCAATGTCAATCGAAAAAGTTAGTCCGCGTTAAAACCAAACAGCCCATGGTTATCACCGACACTCCAGCTACAGCATGCGATAAAATCGCCATGGATATTGTCGGCCCTCTGCCAAAAACCAGTAAGGGAAATGAATACATACTTACTATGCAAGATCAATTAACAAAATTCTCTATGGCAGCCGCGCTGCCTAACGCCCAGGCTGTGACCATCGCTGAGGCTTTTGTAAAAAGGTTTATTTGCAACTTTGGATCCCCGAGAGCGGTATTGACCGATCAAGGAGCAAACTTTTTAAGTAATTTCATGAAACAAATCTCCAAATTATTTAAAATTCGGAAAATAAGAACGACAGCGTTTCATCCTCAATCCAACGGATCGTTAGGAAGATCACATCACGCCCTCGGCGAATATCTCAAACAATACACCTCGAAAGAAAACAACTGGGACGACTGGGTCGAATTAGCAATCTACAACTACAACACTAACGTGCATGAGGGTACGAAGCATACTCCTTATGAGATGGTCTTCGGGAAAATAGCCAGAACTCCTTCGAACTTCCCGTTGGACGAGTTGGATAAACTTGCCACGTACGATGAATATTTGAATCGTTTGGTAACACAAATCTACGAAATTCAACAATGGGTCGAATAAATTTAATCGCCTCGAAGGAGAAGGCTAAGGAATATCGAGATAGACGCATGAATCCCGTTACGTTCAAGGTTGGTGAACCCATATTTTTGCTTAAAGGACCGAAACCCGGAAAATTAGGAGATCAATACTGTGACGTCGCGGTTGACTATTTAACGTTTATTTATTTAATTCGAATAGCCAACTCGGCTACAGAACGCGGTTTTAGGAAGGAAAGACTCGGTTTACACGTGGTGAACTGCTCGAACCGTTTATTAGAGTACAAACTGGCAGAGTGACGTTGTCGTACAGAATTTCGGTGACTTACTGACTAACTAGCCTAGAAGAGGGTGGTTCTTATAGGTTTTGGCCGTGGGAAAACGTGGTCAGTGGGGAGAGAATTTGGGAGACGGAGTATTCTGGAAAAGGCAGGTGTCGTGGAGGAGGCTGGAAGCAGCTGCGTAAGATTCTTGGAAAGTCGGTCGATGTGGAGGAAAGCGGAGTAGCTTGGCGGGCATAGGTTTGCGTAATCTATGGAGAGATCTTTGGGAAAAGGAAAATAGGCGTTGTTAGGCCTTCTGGGAAACGGGTAGGATGCACGTGCACGTCCTTTCGGGAAGGTGCCGCGGCAAGCGTCGGAGAGCGGCTGGGGTCGTAAATTGTAAGAGCGAGAGGGATGAAGGGTAGGCGCAGCGAAAAGATGATACTCGGGCTGGACCGTCGTTACACCTCCCCCCTTAGATTAGAAAATCCTTAGAATATAAAAAGGATTTTCTAGGCCTTAACATAACTGAGATTATGTCTACTGGTACGCCTTACGGGATGTTGTATTGCTCGAGGTCGACTTATGTCGGCTAGGGCTATTAGTTCATCGTGTGGGTATTGTACATTGTAGTCGACATGATCGGTGATATTCGAATGGAAGCAATTATTGTAGACGTTAGTACATGGTGAAAATATAGATGAGAGAAGCTTGCTTATCAATGTAGCTAGGCAATTACATATTCCGATCTTAAAAGCTAGTAGTAGTGCTACGATACAGATGCATGCATATCCGAGATATTTCAGCCCATCATGAGCGGTCTCTAATAACGTCTTTGTCCGTCGGTGGCTTCCAATTTTTTCAGCTTCGTTTGATATTTCGTCTAACGTTTGTCCCAAAGATTTTAGTTGAGTCACGTCAATGTGGGTAGGTCTTCCTAGTGTTGTCAGCTGTAGGTCATCTAGGAATACTGAATGGTTTCTCAGGATATCGTCGAGTTTAGGGGTTCGAAGGGTTTTATTTATGACTATGTCCGTTGTTTGTACAATCTTTTCGTCGAGTCGGGGTCTAATGATGATGTGGTCGGTTTGTCCGAGGCAATTTCCCGCGATTGTTACTTTATTAGTTCCGTGTAAGGTCATCTGTCGGATTTTGTGGTCATCGCACAAGACGTGAAGGGTTTCAGGTATAGGAGAGGTAACAATCCAGGAATTTCCCTTTTTTAACTGGATCCATAAAGATTTAGTTAACTTAATGAATAACACTTGACATAGGGAGTCGGATATATCGGAAGGTCTTTGTAATATTACGGCTTCGCAACTAGTCGGGTTATTCATGGCGTAGTCGGGGTTTTGTCGCTTGCAGAGGAATTTCGGTCCAAGCTTTTTACACTGGGAGAGATCGTTTTCATTGCTTGGAGTGAACAGGGTTCTAACGCTGTTTATGATGATCACCGTATCGGGTGGATTGAGGTAGTAGAAAGAGGTTGCATCCGATTTTTGCTGGAGTACTGGGATCAGTCTGTAGGCGTGTAGAACGGAATTTTCGACTACGGGAACTTTGATGATGTAAGCGAAACGATTATTGGCTATCATGACGCTTATATCGCTAATGTCTACTATGGCGGCAAAAGCCGATTCTTCCAGTGGTATCGGGGGAGTGTCGCTGGAGATCGTTTTTTCTCGGATGGCAAGGAGAGCTTTAACTAAGTCCCTTGGACTAAGGATTTGCGGGTGAACGATTCCCTGTTTCCCGTCGTTAACCGCATTTAGCACATTGTTAAGGTTCTCACTATATTCGTCGACAAGAGTTTCCAGGAGTGCTACCTGAGAGCTTATGATGATGTCCCGAGTGTTATTCATTGCCTGGTAACCTACGTTGTACGTGGCTTTGTATAATGTAACCGTGTCATTCTTCAGACTTTCTATCGCGTCAGCAAAGGTTGAGATCAGTGCTTTAACGATAGTGGTTTGATTACGAACAAGTGAGCCTAGTTTCGCGTTGTCGGAGTGAATCTTGTCTATTTCAGAATTATAATAATCTGCATCTGAATTTCCTAAGGTGCCGAATAAAATCTTGCTTATATCTCCAATAAAATTAAAAACTCCTCTTTTGAGACGGGGAGAATAGTTAATTATGCCCATCAGCCGAACTCTACGGTCTTCTATCCTACGCAATCGCTGGTTTACGGTTTCTATTGTAATGGATTCTAAACAATTCTTGCCGGTATGTGTGTCGTTACACAGAAGTGATAATGTCTGGGCGATGTCGAATAGTTCATCTCGGTGAACGTTGATCTCGGTGAGGTCGACGTAGTTCACTACGGTCCAGGTTTTGTGGAACATTACCACGTCTCCTAGGTGTTCAAGGTAGACGGCTCCCGAGATTGGTTCCACTTGAAATCGTTCCGAAGCTGCCGTTGTTACTAGCAGGAGAAGCAGGAGTAACGGCATGACCTGAACAAACGAGTGATTAGTTTTTATAATAAGGCTTGAGCTTGTTGACATGGATCGGTTTTCTTCGCTTGCGGAGTAAAATTTCATAATTAACGTCCGAAGTTCGGTTAAGTATGATCGCGGGACCTTCCCACTTCGGCGCGAGTGGGGACTTATCTCTTTCTTGGGCAACGAGGACTTCGTCGCCCACATTAAAGATAGGTGCGGGTCGATGGATGTTGGCGTCTTGCGTTGCCTTATAACGTTCTTTTGATGCAACAAGATGGTCGCGCACTTTCTTCAGGATTCGCTCGTGATCCGCGCGAAGTCCCTCGAAGTATTCGTCGATCGTGGCGTTCGTGCGATGTATGGGGATGCTGTTCGGAACATTTGGTTTTCGCCCGAACTGCATTTCAAAAGGCGTAAGTCCGATGCCTTCTTGTTTCGCAGTGTTGTAAGCCATGGAGACGAACTTCAGCTTCTTATCCCAGTCCTCGTGGTGATCGTAGATGAGAGCTTTTATCTGTTCCTTTATTGGTCCATGGGCTCTCTCGAGGCTCCCGTTGCTTTGAGGATGAAACGTCGTTGTTGTCATATGAGAGATCTTGAAGAGTTTCTCCATGTGTTTAAATGTCTGACTGATAAAGTTGCGGCCTCCATCCGTGAGGATCTTCTTCGGTGCGCCGTGAATGTAGATGAAGTGTTGTACTAGCGCGTCGACGGTAGCTCTAGCGTCTTGAGCTTTGAGCGGAATAAGGGTGATATATTTCGTGAGTTGATCCTGTACGGATAGTATGTACTTGTATCCGTCGCTCGATTCAGGAATGGGTCCGACGAGGTCCAAGGCGATCTTATCGTTTGGTCGTTCGGGCGTATCCGTAATTACGGCCTCTGCCTGTGGACGTATGCGGACTAACTTAATTTTCTGGCAAGTGTCGCATCTTCGGATGTAGTCCTCGATGTCTCTTTGCATGTTCGGCCAAGCAGCAACATTTCTTATGCGGTCGAGTGTTTTGGCTACGCCAAAATGTCCAGTGGCCTTAGTCCCGTGGTGTTCTTTAATGATGCGGTGGCGTTCTTCCTCGGTACCTGGCTCATGAACTTCCCTGTCGAAGAAGTATAGAGAAGGCCGGTCATTCTTCGATGCCCAGATGAAATTAATTATTTGTTTAATTCGGCTCTTTGTTCCGGGGTGAGCGCTTAAATGTTCGCAGCCCAGGTAGATTTTTATCGGTTTGTCTACCTTGGTCAGTGCGGTGCAAATCCGGTTGTACCAGTCGATTTCGTCTTTCGTAAAATCGATGTACAGGCAGTCCGTAGCGTCTGTCGGTGAATCCACTATCTTCAGCGCTGGAGTATCCTTTGGAGGAAGGTCTTCGCTGATTTCTGGAACTAGTGGGATGTTGTCGCATAACTCGAATTGAATGTACAGAGGTGGTTCGTCTTCCAGTGTCTCCATTGTTGACTCTTCTGCTTCGTTGCTGCTGATGCTGCTGGTATCCTTTGCGATGGTACTTTCTTTTTGAGCATTCGCCCGCTGTTGGCCTTGGGTGGTCACAGCATAGATCCGGGAGAGTGCATCGGCATTAGTATTAAGCGAACCTTTTTTGTAAATAGGTTCGTATTCGTACTCCTCGAGCTTCATCCGGAGTCTCATCAAACGACTATTCGTAGGAGTGTTATGCCGCAGAAACTCAGGTAGCTAATCTGAGGTCTGTGCGCGAGCCGTTAGCTCGGAAGGTTGGGGATGTGCTCAGTAAAGGGTTGGAACCCAAGTGAAGTACGAACATAGGTTTATTTAATTAACGATATTTATTTGACAACGTATTTTTAAACGACAAGAGATTTAGATATTTGATACAACGTATTTTTAAACGACAAGAGATTTAGATATTTGATATGCTTAACAAGGTATTTATATGTTCGGAGTTTTACAAGGGTTGCATTGTTATACTTACTGTATAACAATGCTCACCAGGAACCTTCGATTAAGGTTCTCCTTTTGCAAGGACGAGTCGAATCAACGCTCAACGTGACGTTGATTTACTCCTTGGTTAGAGCTCGTTCGAAGCTTTGTTAATTCCTCGATTTATGCTTGATTAGTTTCTCTATTAATGCTTGATTAATCCTTCTGGTTTGATATTGCTCTATTTATATGTTATTTCGTGATGCTGTACTTTCTTTGTTAAAGTTCTATTTATGCTCACGTTTGTCCTTTTGAATTACCAACCGCTGGTGCGCTCTGCGCGCTGGATACACCTTCTAGATTAACGACACTCCGGCGTTAGTCTTTCGCGATAGGGGTTTACAATTACCCGACCCACTTATCGTGTTTGAACTGTGCTCGAGGTGTATCCCTATAGTCAACCGTAAGAATCAGGAGTTCCGAAGAGACTGATGAGTGTCTGCTCTCGATCCCTTATATGCGAATAAGAGAGCAGGCACGTCAGCTTAATATTGTTTAGATGTTTATGGTTTACTTTATTTCTGTAAACAATTATCTTTCCAAATCCTCGCTTCTTCGAGAACGGGATTTGGAGCATGTTTTTATTTCGACATAAGTGACTCGGTGATTCTCGAGTCGATGCTCTAATTACCGAGTCGCCCGTGATTGCTTAACGGCTGACTCAGGTTTTTGGTGGATTTCGTTGCAGCGACGCGCGCTCGTCGCGTGCCGCTGCATACCTCGATATTGTGCAACCGGAGTTGCTCCACTTTTCGGACGCCGCTGTCCGAACTGGAATGTATACTACAATACTATAATATACGACGGTATATTATTACGACTATTTTATAATATTATACGAATATAGTATAATATTATGTTGTTGCCCGAGAGCGTATAATAATGTTTAACGTTAACATTAAATATTACTACATTATTATATTAATTAAATTAGGAATATATTAATGACTTATTAATATATTACTTAATTTTATGCTGTATCATAACTAGGGTGCTACTACCCTATCCGGGGTACAACAGGAGGGTCAGTAGCCTTCAAGATCCAGATGAGCGGTTTGTGGTCAGTGACAACTTGGAAATGTTTTCCGTACAAGTACTGGCGGAAGTGTTTTGTTGCCCAGCTTATTGCGAGCATTTCTTTCTCGGTGGTGGAGTATCGCTGTTCCGCTTTATTAAGGGTTCTTGATGCGTAAGCTATAGGTCGGTCTTTACCGATTGTTCCCTGTGACAAGACGGCACCGAGGGCGAAGTTACTAGCGTCAGTGGTCAGAACGAAAGGTTTGGAGAAGTCCGGGTACTGTAGCACGGGAGCGGTCGTGAGCGCCGTGCGTAATAGGTTGAAGGCTTGTTCTTCCTGCTCTGTCCAGACCCAGGTAGCTCCTGTCTTCAAAAGTTGTGTCAGCGGTTTCGCGGTCTTGCTGAAGTCTTTTATGAATTTCCTGTAATATCCCGCGAGTCCTAAGAAGCGTTTAATCGCTTTCGGATCCTTGGGTCGTGGAAATTCCTTTACGGCTCTAATTTTCGCTGGGTTTGGTTGTACACCATTCTCCGATATTACGTGGCCCAGGAACTCCAGTTCTGGCCGGAGAAGTTCGCACTTGTCCGGCTGGAGTTTCAAATCTGCTGCACGTAACTGCTTGAAGACATCAGTCATTTTCTTGTTGTGTTCCTCGAGTGTGTTACCGTAGACAATTATGTCGTCGAGATAAACGAAGCATGCGTTGCCTATAAGGCCACGTAACGCGTTGTTCATCATTCTTTGAAATGTTGCCGGCGCATTCTTCAGGCCAAAGGGCATTCTATTATAATGGTAGTGTCCTGAAGGCGTGGAGAACGCTGTTTTTTGTTTGTCTCGCTCGTCCATAGCGATTTGATGAAAGCCGGAAGCCAAGTCGAAAGCAGAGAAATATTTTGCTCTTCCCAGTTGATCTAGTATTTCGTCAATGCATGGGAGAGGATAGGCGTCGTGGGCTGATTTCTCGTTCAATTTTCGGAAATCGATGACGATTCTCCATTTCTTTTTCCCTGATGCATCGGATTTTTTTGGTACAACCCACAGTGGGGCGTTATACGGTGAATCACTTGGTTCGATAAGCTCTTGCTGTAGCATTTCATTTACCTGACGGTCGATCTCCTCCTTGTGTGCCGGAGGGTACCTGTACTGTTTCACATTTATTGGCAGGTCGTCGCTGGTGATAATTCGGTGTTTAACCGCCTTTGTGCCCGGTAGAGGGTCTCCAGGTAACGCGAAGACGTCTGGGAAGGAAGAGATGATGTCCCATACCTGCTCCGCTTGCTCCGGTGGCACGTGTTCGAGTCGCACGTTTTCTTTTAATTTTCGGATTCGGTCAGCAGTGTTCTGGCTTTCGATGTGGTGTACAGCTGCCACCCCCGGCGGTGCGTCTTGGCGCTCCTCCGACGGTGGAGGGATAAGTTCCTCGAGCGGTATCCCACGCAGCAGCTTAATTGTAACCCGTTTGGGTTCTTCCGAGTCGTTTATTAGTGGCACTCGGGCTTGATAGTCCTTGGCTTCAAAAACGCAAGGCACGATTGCTTCTGAATTTTCTTCAGCTGTAATAGCTGGTCCCTTTTGTATATCGGTACGAATTTGGATCCAGTAGATACTTCTGGCTGGAATGGTTACTTCATCCGGTTCGAAGTCGAACCTCCGTTCGTTAAACTCTAGGTAGTCCTGCGGGCCGATACCAATAACAGTTTGGTACTGTTTCATGAACGGAATACCGACGAGTCCATCCTCTCAGAGGGGGAAATCATCGGGTATCACGTGAAAAATCTGTTTTTGTCCTTCGAATTCCTGCTGTGTAATGAACAATGATTCATGTTCTTCATTGCCCATTGTGAATTTGGTGTTCACGTTTCTGTTGACCAGTGATTTCTCTGTCAGCATCCCTTTTTTCAACAAGCTGATGGCTGACCCGGTATCTAATAAAAATCTTCCTGTTTTTCTCGTTCCTGGCATTGGTAATTTGACCACTCGCTTATCTGATCCGATGGCGTTAACCCTAGGTAGTCTTCTTCCTTCATTTCCGGACTCTGTTCTTGTGGTACGTGATTCACTTTTGGTGGAGGGCGCGGTTGAGGCGTGTCCCTTCGAAAACCCGATTGCTGTGTGGAGGAGTTGCCACGATTTTCCGAGTCTCGAACCTTTGTGCGGCAGTCTCGTTCCATGTGTCCAATACGCTTGCAGTAGTGGCAGGTCATTGATGATCGCCGTGCTTCTGACGAGGTTGTGGATGATCTAGGGGCTGGCTGTGTGTGGCGACGAGGAGCGGTTGTTGAATTCCTGTCGGCAGCGTTGAGATTCCGAGTCATAGTCTCTCTGGTGAAATCATAGGCTTCTGAAGCCTGAGCCTTCGCTATCGCCGACCGGATGTTGGTTGGTCGTTGCGCTCGTACTTCCGAGGATATTTCTCTTCGCAGTCCTAGCAGGTACTGTTCGAGTCCCTGTTCCCTTTCGTATTCAATTATAAACCTGCGTTTATCTTCGTCCGTGGTGGAATTCGCGAGAACCGCTAGCACTTGGTTTTGAACTTCGAGAAATCTGTTTGTGAACTTCGAGACAGTCTCGTTCCGGCCTTGGAACATGCGAGAGCGTTTGTCGCGGTAAACGCTAACTGGTTGCAGATTCCCGAACAAAATACGAAGACCCTCGTAAAGTTTTTCGTAGGTGCTGATATCGTACTCTTGAAGTTCGCGTGCCGCGTCGCCGATAATTCTTTTCGCGATTATTAAACGGCGGAGATAATCTTGCCGTGCGACTTGCTGTCGCACATCTTCAATAGAGCTAATAAATCCCTCGACGCCGAGATTTTTCCCATCGAATTCTTTAATGAGCTCTATAGCCTCTTTTGGTGTGATTTCTTCTAAATCGAGGCCGGACGCAACACTTTCGACTCGCGACAGTCGTTCTTGCGAATTATCGCCCTGTCCATTCTGTTGTTCGCCCATTTTGTTCATCGCGGCTTTGAGCGATTGAGTCAAGTTCGTGATCGACATAGAATCGGTAATCACGGAGTCACTTTCGGAATCGGTCGCGATAATGCTTGATTCGCGGTATTGAGTAAATGGATTATTACTGACCGATGTTTTTCGTGAATCCAGTGTTGACTTTGTTGATTCTCGCAGATTCTTCGTGTCGTCGATCGTTCCTATGTTCCCAGCACTTTGAGTTGACTACCCCACACTTAGCACCAATGTGACGTCGCGGTTGACTATTTAACGTTTATTTATTTAATTCGAATAGCCAACTCGGCTACAGAACGCGGTTTTAGGAAGGAAAGACTCGGTTTACACGTGGTGAACTGCTCGAACCGTTTATTAGAGTACAAACTGGCAGAGTGACGTTGTCGTACAGAATTTCGGTGACTTACTGACTAACTAGCCTAGAAGAGGGTGGTTCTTATAGGTTTTGGCCGTGGGAAAACGTGGTCAGTGGGGAGAGAATTTGGGAGACGGAGTATTCTGGAAAAGGCAGGTGTCGTGGAGGAGGCTGGAAGCAGCTGCGTAAGATTCTTGGAAAGTCGGTCGATGTGGAGGAAAGCGGAGTAGCTTGGCGGGCATAGGTTTGCGTAATCTATGGAGAGATCTTTGGGAAAAGGAAAATAGGCGTTGTTAGGCCTTCTGGGAAACGGGTAGGATGCACGTGCACGTCCTTTCGGGAAGGTGCCGCGGCAAGCGTCGGAGAGCGGCTGGGGTCGTAAATTGTAAGAGCGAGAGGGATGAAGGGTAGGCGCAGCGAAAAGATGATACTCGGGCTGGACCGTCGTTACAATACACTGGACCGTACGAAGTATTGGAACTTCTAGACAAGGGAAATTTACGCATCCAGCTGAAGGGCAAAACTTGTGTCGTCCATCCCGAATGCGTGAAGAAGTCTCTCATCCCATTAGCATAATGGTGAGGAAATTCCGCGACCAAACGCACTACGCTGACGTCAACAGCGACCAGGAAGAACTATCGAGAAACGCGTACCCCCGGTTCAACGAGGAGTCCGAGCGACTACTTAGCTTCATCGGATGGCCAAGACCGTACATAAAACCCGAGAAACTCGCCGCTGCGGAGTTCTTCTATATGGGCACAGGAGACGACGTTACTTGTTTCGTATGCGGTGTTGAAATAAATGACTGCAAAATAGGAGAAGACCCTTTTGCCGAGCACAAAACAGATTCCGAAGACTGCCATTACGTCCTCGGATTATACTGTGGAAATAAACCCATACAGTCGAAAAAGCAAGAGGAAACATTGAGTAAATTCATACGCACAAATAACGCCCCGTCCACCCACGAGGAGGTAATAAAAAAACGAACAAAGGTGGTCCAAGCAGGACCTACGACTAGCGCGGACTATGAACTCGTCAAAACCGACGCGCCTAAAATCTACAACTGTGTAAAAAAATCGTAGAAACGGGACAGGAAACCCAAACCCCCGCCACCTCTAAAGGAAATACTATACAAGGGCTATTAAAAAATCCTTCATTAGCCATTGCCATCGATCTCGTGTCCAAGGATAAGGCAAAGGACCACGGCCCGGAACGGCTACTCGGAGCCATAAAAAGAGTGGGCACGGAGAATAATAGCACTCCTCAAGAGAAGAAAAAGGCGATGGGAAGCGAAATACGGAGGCTGCCGAGCGGTGATGATCTCGGCGCCACCACCAGTAAGAGCAAGGCTCCTACACCCCCTCCAAGAGCCAATCATCCGACACCTCCTCCGCCGGCGCCGCTGTCACCTGTCGACGACACCGGAATCTACCGCGACGAACCACGTGGAGCCGCCAGCGGAAGGGAGGAAACGAAAGGGGTCCAGGTAGATACACTCCCCTCCGCTCAAAATTGTCAACCCGTGCACATGGAAAATTCGGGTTACGACAGCGAGTTGGATTACTCAGATTACGACGCTCGGATTGAATGTTTCAAAAATTGGCCCCCATCTATGGCCCAGACTCCGACGAGTCTAGCGGATGCTGGACTTTACTATCTCGGAGTGGGAGATAAAGTGAGATGTTTAGCCATGGCATCAACACGCATTTTGGTACAAAGAATGCGAGTACGTAATTGCAAGAAAGTGAGCAGAATACATCCGTAGGGCAAACTCCAAGCCGCCTCTAGATGCATCTTTGGCCGAGACAACGGCATGCTACCGGTCATACTGTAAGAAGGTCATCAAACCCGAAGTGTTCGAGAGAACGCCCCTCCGGGAGTTCGAAAAGGCCGCACTAATGGAGTGTATCCCCACGGGTTTCGTAGCACCAGGTACCCGGCTCGACGACGTTGTGTTCGAAAATTTATGCCGTTATTGTGGCACGCGCCGAGTAGGGGGAATCTACGTTCCCTATGCACACACAGTAGCCTGTTATCAGTGTGCGGTCGCCGCAAATCGGTGCGATATTTGCCACGAGGAAATCCTCTTTGTGAAAAATATCGTGATCATCCCCGATCGCCCGTATCATGAGTACGAGCATATCGTCTCACCCATGATGATTCAAGAGGCTAATGACCTCACTCGGGCCACTATCCGGATCCTCCAAGCCTTGGGAAAGAAGTAAAAAGGGAAAAGGGAAGCAAAGTTGAGCCCCTTTGGAAAAAATATCGGAAGAAATAATCATATTAACAAACCCATAGGGAAAAAAAGAATATTTATGTATAATTATTACCCTGTTAAGATACATCTATCATTATCGACGGTAATTAGAGGAAAAGCTTTGAAGATAGATTAACGACAGTTATGCTACAAACTAACGATAATCTGCATAAATGAAAAGAGTAGGAATAACCTAACCATTAAGGGATAGATACTTAAGAATACTGGCGGACAAGACCTCTCATCCGCATTTTTAACAATATCATAAAGGATACCAAGCATACGCTGATAATTAATCGATCAAATACCCATCGGAAGGGTAAATAAAAATAAATAAAATAGGGTCTATATCCAACTATAAAATAATAAATAATAAAAGGAAAATATACATACTTTGAAATAAATATATATCCACTATGAGGTTCAAAAGAAAAGGTGGGAAAAATAATAATATTATTTAAAAAAAAGAAAAGAAAGAGAGAATAATAAATATAATAATAATAATTATAATAATAAAATAATATCCATATATATAAATAAATACATAAGGAAAAATAAATAACCGATATTAAACGTAATAAAAACCACAGGACAAATGCTGCTCTACCATTGTCATTGTGACGCCTACAATTGGTGTCGACCGATACATAAGGAAAGCAATGAGGCAACACTCTGGATCTGTGTCAACCGAAAGAGGCCAAACGTCTTAGTCTCCGGCACGGCAGCCCTATTCTGTTACTGGAAGATTGCTCTCTACTTGGAAATACCAAAAAGGAGAGTTGAGTTATTCGTACCACCCGAATGGCGCTCAATCAGTCCTGGAACGCTGGATAACTGGATTAATCAATTACGGGATAACCCATACGAGGATATAACCCTCGGGGGCACGCCGTAAGAGTGGCTACCACACGCCTTGGTGCCGGCAGGACAGTTAGCATAGGAGATACCACTCCCTGGACACAAAGGATGGGCCGAGTGCTTCGAAAAAACTCCCTACTGGAGCGAACCCCGGTTCCAGTATTCCGACGGGACAAACCTACCGATAAAAATAAACCGCTGCCCGCCCGAAAGACTCATAGAAGGAATGGAGAAAATTTTCTGTTACTGGAAAATCAGACTCCGGGAAATCGAAGAATACAAATTCGAAGTATGGGTGCCGCCCGAGTGGAGAGGACTTACGGAAGAGGCACTGGATCAATGGAAGGAAATACTACGTAGCGACCCACACTCCCCCAAAACAATAGGAGGAGTCGATTACGCATGGGACGGCGACACTATTCGCCCAAAGGGCCAAGATCCGGAACACATAGAAAGTCAGGGATACGGAATCTTCAATTACCATTCGCAAGACGAGTCCGACACCGAGGACTGATTTAACTGTCCGTACGAAGGACTGGCTCCCGGTCTGTCTCCAGTTGATCCTAATTGGGGAACGCTACGATGGGAAGCAGCAGAGCTGCACGGTTTCGACTGGTGCCCCATATTACCCGAACCCGGAGAGATGACGAGAAAGGACCTCGGCGAGTTATGTAAAGAATTAAACATCAACCAGGGAATTATCACGGAGCCGTTTCCTAAAGACGATGAGAGGAATAAACGAAGGAAGCCGAAACGACTTTTTCGCCCTCAGAATGAGGAAAATACCGCCGGGAATTAATAAGCCTCAAGTATGCAAAGGGCAAAGTTGTCCTTGGGACATAATAATGAAAATAATAAAAAGGGAATAAAAAAAAACGAATGAAAGAAAAAAAATAATAATGAAAAAAAAACTAATAACAATATAAATAAAAGGGAAAGGGATATAGACATATATGTATTATGTTTAAATACATTTATATATATATATATATATATATATATTGTAACGAATATCGTAACTGACTATTCGTTAAGAGACACGGTATTAGTTAGGTTTGACATTAGACGAACGAACGGACGATCGATACGAGATCGATCGTCATATTAGATAGTCTGGACTGAGACGTCTGACCAGAAGTGGCTGACTCTCCCTGTGAACGGTCGTTACAAAATTAGAGTCTAGATGACTCTCGCGGGGACGGATTGACCTGAAAATTGAAGTCTCGATGACTTCTGGTGAAATGAAAATAAGAAGAAAGAAAAACTCCAAGTCGGTGGAAAGCGGTTGGATAGAACTTCGAAGGATTGGCACAGGCAAATAGAAATTAAGTATTTTTGATTTATCGAGATACTTATGATTATAATATATGGAAAATGAGTGATTCTTCTCTCTCATGTCATCGACCAGGGTTGTCGATTTGTCAAGGGAATTATTGGTGCCAGTTCAGAGAACGTTAATGGAGGGAAGTGTTGGGATTGCTTGGCTGGAGCCTTGGACGCTTATTCACAGTGCACTGGGTAAAGTGTAGAATAGCGTCCTGTAAGGGTTTCCGGAGAATCCGGTACGGTGAATACTGAAGAACCAACTGGGCTTGGTTGGGGATTCGGCGATCACTGGGTCGGGCTCCTCTGGCTGTGGACCCGAAACAGTCCGTCAACCAACTTGAATTATTGGCCGTAATTCTTGTTGGTGGAGTGTTTCGGATTCCCGAGAGATTGAGATCGAAAGATCGAGCCGGTCCGACTTTGTAGATCGACTGTCTGGGAGCAGTGTGTGGGTGCACGGTTGCTGCTCCGGTTCAGACAGTGACCGATATGTTTATATAAAAAAATCTTTCCTCAAAGCATTAACGTTCGGATATTTCCGGGTTGTGAGATCGTACGAAAACAATTAGTCGTCGTAAAGGAATGTAGGAACAGGATAATTATATTGCCAGCAAACTGCTCTTTGTGTTTTTCTGTTATAGGTTGTTTGAGGGCTATGAGATCTCCTTTCCCATCGTCCCATATCAATCCTATAAGGAATTCCCTCGATGCGGTGAAAGGATGTATCAAGTTTGGAGGACAAGACGACTTCGAGTTGAAAAAGAAAGAAAAAGAATGACGTATAGAATGAACTATTTTCTTAAATAGTTCATTCTATACGTCATCTCTTGATGATGAGGAATAGACTTGAAACAAACCAATACAAGACGAAATGGAATTATTTAGTTCGGATTTGAAGGACAACGGATATAGGAAAAAATGTGATTATTTAGCATTGTGAACACTGTTCTTCCCAGGGTTTTCGGCCATGGTTTTCCTTGTGGACATGGACGAATGTCGGGACAGTGTAGGTTAACGAATATTGGACAGATTTGAGAATGATGGACCGTGGCACATCTTAGGCTGGACTAGGAGTTGCCGGGGCGGCAACCTAGGAGGAGGGGAGTAGTGTAACGAATATCGTAACTGACTATTCGTTAAGAGACACGGTATTAGTTAGGTTTGACATTAGACGAACGAACGGACGATCGATACGAGATCGATCGTCATATTAGATAGTCTGGACTGAGACGTCTGACCGAACAGACGTGTGACAGTTCATGCTCGGGATATTTAGATGGAATTGTACTAATAATATCCGCCCCCAAACTAAATACGCGCGTTATTCATTCGCCTGGCCGTAACAATATATATATATTGTGACGCGGTTTTTTTCGGTCGCGTCCTAGATCCTCGTGAACTACGGGATTTGGCGAGCACACGGGACCTATCATGTCGCTGGGAGTCCCAGGCGATCTCAAGGGCAAAACTGTTGTAGAGGCAAAATATTAATTCCTCAGGAATTTATTTTTATTGTTTTTCGGGACCATCTGGAGCTGAGCTGATCATCCCTACAGACTGTCGACGGCATGGTTTTGACTCTTTCGCCCGCTTGCACGCTTACGCTTTGGCTTTCTGTCTACCCCTGCACCGTCCTGGGCGCAGGATTTCCGTTAGTCGCAGCTTGATGGATGCAGGCAACGAGGACCTCCGGTACCGCTGAATCTACAAGAGATGCCGAGCTTCGACGCGCCGTACATTTAGCCGATAAGCGACGAATTCAAATATAGGTCGCGCGCGTCAATTTAGTTACGCGAGGTAGGCCTTATCGGGAGAGGCGCCAGGTACCGGACACCGGACAGAAATCGGGAAAAGTGGGGAGCGAGAGAGAACGCGAGCGAGGCGGCGAGCACAACTCCGAAAATTAGGTCGGGACTCTCTTCTGTGAAGCGACGGTGATACGACGCGTGTGCTCGCCGGAAGATTTTGCGTGTCGATTCGCGTGCGAATTTGCGAAGGTTTCTCTGTGCGAGGTGGAGAAATCGCCTACCAGGCCGTTTGGCGGAGTATCCGTGACCGTGGTCACGGACATTGGAAGGATGGAGGAAACCGGTACCGGCAAGGAGTATTTCCGTCACAAACATCTCTTGCGGTAAGACTTCTGATTTTCGGGAAAATTGTTGGACACGCGTTCGTTACCGGTTTGCGCGCAGACTGTCGAGCGTGCCAGCGACTCGATCGCGGCGTGGAGTTCCGTCCCGGGCAAAACAGGCTTATGTTTCCGCCGATCATAACTTGTGCTTCGTTTTATTACTTCTCGGGGAAAAATCTTTCTGTCTCTTTCCTTTTCTTTGTCATTCGGGGATCATAAGTGCCGGGAATTGGACGGCCTCTCGCCGCACCGGTACCGTAACATCGGAGAGATCGCCTGCGCGAAATTTATGTAGAGCGGGGGAGAGTGCGTGTGTGTGTTTGGCGTGGCGTGCAGGTTTCGAGCTCGCACGGGTGAAAAACGTAGGCTTTTCTTTCGCGGCTGAGGACGTCGAAAAAGCATCGCGGAAAATACACGGGTCTCGAGACCGCCGCCGTTAATGTTTCGTGTTCTTTGTTTGCTCGTTTGTCAGTTCGGTGGACATTGCGAATTTTCGGGTATCGGGCGGTACCGCTCCAAAAGCGATCGCGAGGCGCAGCCTGCACGCCGAGATTGTGTGTGTGTGTGTGTGTGCGCGGCGAAACATCGCCCTTCGCGCGACGACGACGATCGGACAGCGGTACAGTCCGTCCATTTTACGAGCGCGAGATTTAGTAGGGAAGAATAGGACTGGCCCGTCATTAGATATTCCGGACTTCTTCCGGTACCGTATCTTCTTCGAAATTTATTTTACGAATTTTTATTACTATTCTTTTTCCCGGGCCAGGATCTCTGTTACGCGTAGAAAAATTCAAACCGGTGAACTGAGTAGCTGGGGCGAATTTAGTAGGGACTGATTTTGTACGCGGTTTTTCTTTCCATTGTATTGAATTGTAATAAATCGGATGGCTTCGGCCGATTATTTTCGGCATTTTGTACTTTTGGAGTAGCAAATTTTCACCGCCCTCACCCCTCTACCCTCGCCTAGCTGCAGCTGCCGGAGCAGTGAGAGCGCGTGCTTTTCAACAACATCGGTACCGACCGTGCCGATTAATTGATAATCGGCTGGCGCCCACGGAAAATAATAAATAATAAATAATAAAATAATTTAAACGGTCGAGAGGCACGCCGTTGGTGACCGAACCATCACCTTTTGGAACCTGAGGAAAAGTTGGCGGTCGCAATATGTATATATATATATATATATATATATATATATATATATATATATATATATATATATATATAGATAACAATGTTAAAAACGAAGCGAATACTTTAACCATAGGAGATAGATTAACCATTTCAAAATAGACCACTATGGTCATTTATATCAAATACACACAGTTGTCAAAATTTTCATTCTAGAAGTAACTATGTAGTACGGAATATTTACGAATTATGAGAATAAAATACAATAACCTATTGGAAACAAGCATATACTTGAGTGAAATCTAGTCAAAACCATACACACCCCAGATGTCCTGGGACGTGACATTTTGCGTCTCGTCACTCCGCACGGTTTTGGTCGAGCAGTGGGCCGGATTTACGGCCCTGAGAACGCCGCTCGTCGAACCGCCTAGATTGTCGACTCGCCGAGAGGGATTTTTCTATTATTTTCTTTATTTTATTTTATTTTATTTTATTTTATTTTATATTCTTTCGCCTCGGCTATTTTCTTTTTTTTGTTGTGGCGTTTTGAAGTTTTTTTTTTTTTTAGGCTGCGCAGGAGTCTCGCGACTCCGCCACCCGACCGTCGGGCCGTCTTGCCCCGGTCGTGTCCATCGGGGAGTTTGGCCTAAGAGGGCCGGAGAAAATTCGGTTCGAGTAGCAGGCGGAAGCCGAAGAACAGCTTCCGCGGAATAGGAGGCCGGAGGGACGTGGGTAGTGACCGATATACAGAGTTTCCCGTCCCTCCTGACTACACGGCCTGGAGCCGTTCCTGTCCCGTCGAATCCACGGACGCCGCGGACCGCTCATCACGGCGCCTCCACTTGTGGGATTACGAGGAAAGGATGTTGACTAGGTGCAGTTATGTGGCGTAATTATGTGGCGTATCGTGTGGGCCCACCGCGGAGGAAGAGGGACGCCTTAACTTCGCGAAGGAGGCCTCCCCTCGTGTTCATCTTGCCCCATCGGATCCTGGGAGGAAGGGGTTCGTGGACTTCGACAATCATCGCTGCGAGCGGAAGATTCTCGCGGGTAGCGGGGCACGGCTGGAGGCGGAACCGGCTGTCCGGCGTCTTGGCCGAATAACGTAGGCTAGTTTCGGGAGTCGCGAGAGAGGGGGAAACGTTAGTGCGGAATACCGGGAGCGCGTTAATTTATTCAGCAGTCGGTGATCTAGTACGGTGACGAGTGGCAGGTTTTTGTTCGTCCAGCGCTCCCGGGCTGTCTACGCACCGGTAAGCTTCCGTCTCTCTCTGATACTCTGTGCTCGCCGGAGATGCCGAGCCAGTACCCAACTACATTTCTTTTATCGAATGACTTTGTACTGTCTTTTTTTTCTCTAAGGTTTTGTAGTCTGTTAATTCTGTTTTCTCGCGTTTGTCGCTCGGGCGACGGGATGGGTCCGGTGAAGCATGTCCGGCGAGATTTTCGCGCTGGTCTTTTCTTTTCTTCTCCTTTCTTTTATTTGCTTTTCTTTTCTTTCGTATGCTTTATTCTATGTTTCCCTTCTCTCGGCTATCTTTCTTTCGTCGTGTTAATTTCGGGTATCGTCGTTCCTTTCGTCATTATTTCGTTAACTTCGCGTGTCTTTCGGCTACATTCTATCCTTGGCTCTATGCTTACTTTATCGCGTATCGCATTTCGAACATCGGGGATGGGGCTTTCGTCCCTTTCGCCTATTGCGATCAGCTACATCTTGCGAATTTTAGGATATTGAGATTAAGGCGATTTCGCTGGTTACATGGGCTACATTGCATCTTGCGGGACAAAGGAATAGCGGGTACGCTGCCCAGCGTTCGTTAGGCCGTTCGGCCGCGTGTTGGCTATATCGCGCGCGAACGGTCACGGACGAGTCGTGTTTACATCGAACGGCTCGTACCGAGAATTGCTACGGTTACATCGGCTATCTGGCGTTCTAGCTTTAGTCTATTTGGCGTCTATTCCTTTGTTTTATATCGCGTCCAGCGTACCGGTGAATCGGCTACATTGAGGATAGAGTTTGTCTGGCAATCGCAAACTTTTCATGTCGTTTTCTTTCTCAAATCCTTTTGAGTTAATTATCCGTCGTAGTAAATGCTGTATTTTGCGTCTCGGTTACATTCAATTTCGGCAATTTAATTTTCGGCTACATTTAATTTTGGCAATAGTTTATCTTCTCTGACTACATTTCATTTTCGGCAATAGTTATTTTTCCATTAGCTACATCTCACTTTCGGCATTAGTTATGTTACCGCTAAGTTAAGTTACCGACGACGAATAAATTTTGTTTGGTTACCGATGGCGCCTGGAAAAGTCTTTTGTTAATCGATGAAATAAATCTTAAAGTTGCTTTTATTTGTTGGTCACTCGCCCGTCCACCCCCCTCTACCCGGAGTCTCGCCAGCTTCGCCTTACCCGTTTCCCTCGTTCGTCCCCGTAAGTAGTTAGCGGTGCACTATGGCGACCCCCACTCCTATCCCCACTCCCATCCCCACTCTTTTTCCCCCACTCCGCGGCAGGTCGAAATTTTTTCGAGCCGTCGTGGTGTGGAGGGTAAGAGGTGTAGGGGGGTGAGAGGGGGGATAGAGTGTCTGGATTCGTCATAGTGCACCGTTGTGTATGAATTAATTAAATTAATTAAATTAATTTTTTAAAAATTTCGAACATTTTTTTTAGAAAATTTGGTTGAAAATAACTTTACTTTAATTTGAATAATTTCCGTCATTTCATAATTTTTATTATTTAAAAAATTAAATTTTACCTTCATCTGCTGCGGGGTGGTTCCGAGACGACGCAGATGCGGTAGTTCGATTATAATGAAATTATAATAAAACCTTAAATTACACTCCTGTTTTTACACCTAGTCGCACTATTCCCCAAATAAAATGGTGTCACGGCGCTGCGTCAGTTTTTCACGTTTAACATATCCCGCACTCCTGTTCAACCCATTCCGCACTCCTGTTTAACACATTTCGCACTCCTGTTTTACACAAAACCCGCAGCACGAGCGAGTTGACGCAGTCGTCGTGTATACTGCACCATGCAGCCTCCCGTATGTCGCGGATAATCACTGCTGCGAAGTATAACGCTACAGAGGGGGCAGCGCAGCACTGGAGGTTGTTCTTCAAAAATGCTCTCCTCCAAGCATCGTTCCCAATTGCTGCACACTCGCGTTGACCATTCACATACGACGCACTTATTCACATGGGTCGTCGTGAATATTCGCACGTCCATGGCTCGTTATAAAAAATAAACGCAACGAAACACACGGTACGACATCTCAAGACGAACTGAATATTAAAGACATGCTCGCGAGGAAGATCCGCCTAATTGTCGAGCGTAGATCTGCGAATGCACCGTCAGCACTATTGCAGGTGTTCACCCCTGAACGCGCGGGGACATGCATGCTGTGAGCGCGGCGGCACGCGCCACAGAGTCGCACGCTGTGAGTCATCTGCGAATGCACCGTCAGCAATATTCCAGGTGTTCTCCAGGATAACTGCCGAACGTGATGGAATGCATACTGCATTGACCATGACCGAATTCGAGGAAATGAATGATGAAATACAGAATATCAAACACCAGATCTATACAAATTGTATCAAACACCCGATGTGGACAACGCATATTGTCGTTGAAATCTCCGAATACGTGTTATGCTCTCAACAGGCGACAGAAGACTGAGCTGCCCTAAAGCTGTTGTAGCAGAATAGCAATCGTCAGCAATATTGCACGTGCAGATTGGAGGGGTAGGGTGGCGGAATGATGATGTTACCTCTGCGCTGTATCAAATATATAGTGCACCACTTGTTTTATTTTATTTTTATTTATAATTATGTACAGAGTTACAATTTTTCTTAAAGTTAGGTTTCATGGACGTTAAGGTCAATGAATTCAATATGATTATATACGGAGCCCAAATATCGCAACCCTAGGCCTTTTTTGTTAAGACATTGTTTAGCCATTTCGTCGAACAGTCCGTCATGATAGTTAAAAAAGAAACTAACCCTTAGAGGTAGGAAAACACTGAAATCTCTTCCGATATCGGCAACCACTTGTCTCCCGTGTCTGGTGTTGACGATTCTCATTCTTGAGATTTTATATATCTTCCGAAGATCCAGTTCGGCAATCGCTTTATATGGTAGGTGGGACGGTACGTGGGTGGTTTCACTGAGTTTCCCCAATTTTTTCAAATACATCATCCACCTTATGGATTAACAAGAAGGATAAGAATGAATTAATGCGTGCGCTTCTGCTGTCTTCGACGTCGGAACAACGATTAATAGATAATCTACGTGATTCAGAGGGTTTATGATTTTGTGTCTTGTAACCTCTTCTAAAATGTTTACAGTATGCTCACCTAGCGCGTACGGTGTGGATTAACAAGAAGGTCTAATAAGGTGTACTCCCTAAGTAGCGCTGGAGTTTGATGACGCTCCGTAGAGCACAATAACATTCACTGCGCTCGGGCTGTAGGTGTTCGTGACACGAGCAAACTTTTGTAGCCTCCGCCAGTGTGTCATTGAGTGATGGACAATTCTCGTCGTTGTCCAGGTTGATGATTTTGCGGCCTGTGGCATGTTTCAAGAATTTTACAACGTCGCGGCCTTTCGCGTACAGGCAAGAGTCGTCGCCAACGCCCTCCGCACTCCCGTATAATATATCATCCAGTTCTGTCAATGTGATGCCATCCGTGTCCCAATGTATGCCATGATGATTGTTAGTTAGTCGTTCATTTATCGCTCGTATACGCGGTGGCAATTCGTCGGCAGGATAGGGAGGCGCAACCATATACGTAAAACGAAGCCGCGGTTTATAAATGGAAGCAACAGCCACCTCTTTCGGCAAAAACCGGCCATTTTTATCTTTAAAGCCCTGAATATCAAATACTATATCGAACATATTAAACGTAGAATCTGTACTGAGTATTTTGTTTTATGATTTAACGTTCCGTAGAACACAACGACTGTCTCTGTGCAGGAGACGAAAGCGACTGTGCCACGAGCACATTTCTGTTGCCTCAGGTGGTAGTGGTGGTGGTGGTGGAAGACGAAATGATCGGCTATCCCCTCCAGGTTTATAATTAAAATATTGCACGTGGTCATTTTAAGCTGTTAGAGGGGACAGGCATTTCAAAGACACTGAGGCCTTCAGAATAATAGTCATCCATGAGAGATCGCGGCAACGAGTTGTTTGTTGATTCGGTGCTAGCAACCATGGCAACGAGCGACGAGACTGAATATCACATTGTAACCCTAGAGGAAACTATCGAGGATACTGGGGTAGTAGAGAGTGAAAAATATTTGATACCCGTCAAGTTTCGCAAGATTCTCGAACGTGTGGAACAGCTGATCAATTACAGCAATTACAGAATATTTTATGGTGAGCAATTCACTATACAAGACGAACACGAGCGGCAGCGGTTGTCGGAACAGTATTTCGAAGTCGTTACGGAGGATGAGGTGCCGACTAATGTATTCGTCATGGACTACGTCGTTGAATCTATCAAGGCGAGTGAGAGCGAAGAATTTAAGGAGTTAAAGAAACGAATTGAGCTTGAGAGACCCGAAAGCCTCTCATTTTTCACCAACGACGAAATTGACCTTATTGTGGAAACCAACATTGTTGGCGATATCATCATGATCATGCAGGGTATATTTTGTAGAATATGTTAAGAAATAAATTGATTTTCATCGATAACCTGTTATTTATTTATTTATACATAGACCAAGTACTATAATTATTATTATTGCCGGAGCGGTGTGTTCTTCTTCTCCACCGTTGTTGTTGAATTATCCATGTAGAGTGATGTAGGCAGGGAGGGAGGGCGCAGCAGCTCTTCATAGCCCAATAAATATCAGCCCTCAGTTTGGCGGCCGGCCTTGAACTCCAGATTATTATATTTTGTTCCGTGGTATTGCACGAGTAGATTTTTCTCGTGCGCAGAAGCTGCCATTTGTTGCAAGAGATTTGCGTCGTCCTCGAAGACTTTGATGAATCTCGCCGGGAGGTAGCAGGTAAACGATTCCTCAATGTCGATGGTAATTCTCGATCCGTATGATGTTTTTACGCATCTTATGTCCGTTACGCCGTAATTTCTTTCAGGCTCCAGATCAGACAGTTTTTTAACCGACAGAAACGACGCAAGCATGCCCACCTTGTTGATTCGAGTGAGATCCATTGTGGAGATTGAGTTCTTCTAGCTTTCGTATCACACGTCGAAACTCAGATCTTGCGCGTATCAGCGATTTTAATTTTGCAATGTCGTGTAAGTGTTTGTCTATGCGCACTTTTAACTCGATCCGCTTTTTCTGCATAGACTTCAATGGCGACAGATAGTTTGCAAGAGGCTTTTTTGATTGCGCTCCTCTTTCACGGCTCGATCACGATTGACGTCTGCTCACAGGAGGAGTGTTTAAATATGAATATTTTGCCTGCCCTTCCCCGCAAGTCATTGGCGACTCACGGCACCCCCCACCCACGCTATGCCGAATCCAAAAAGAAATATAATATCTGCTGAAATCAGCGTTTCAGTAGCTCGAAAAAAACGTCTTTGGTCACGCGCGGTATTTTTTTGATTCCAAGAAGAAATATAATACACGCTGAAATCAGCTTTTTCAACAACTCCAAAAGGTCTCTGGTCACGTACGACTTTTTGCGATATCGATTTCAAGAAGAAATACAACATCTGCTGAAATTGGCTTTTGTGAGGTACCGGGAAAAAAGAGCAGATAGAAAAAGGAATTTTATTTATTTTTTATTTTATAAGCATAATAATCACAATACCTGAGCACGGGGCCAGCAACTTTGTATACAATGCAAACACTTATCACTAAAACTATTTATTTTGTAGTTACCACCTATGACTGCGCCCGTACTGAAAGTTTTACCCAGCGACTTAAATTTGTCGCGATTATTGACGAATGCATTATAATAATCATACACTATTCTATCGTTTCCCGGCAAGTTATCTGAAAATATACCTCTAAACTTATTAATGCCGAGGCCAGTACACATATAATGAAGAAACATAACGCAATACTGTCCGCAACACTGCGAATCCGGACCCTGAAGTTGAATAGCGTTGAATCGAAAAAGTTTGCAGTTTCTTCGGAGTCGCGTGAGATGCTGTGGGATGATTGGCGGGAGGCCATAGCTGTCGAAGAACCATCCGTGTCCATTTCTATCGACGTACATGGCGACCCAGTGGGCCCCGGGTAATTTGTGTCCATCGGTATTAACAACGATGGCCGTCGGTTTCGTCCACACCTTCGGTATGCGATCTGCTGGGTATGATCTTTTATGTTCCGGAGAGACTGCAGGATTTGAAGGCTGTTCATAACAAGAGGCAGACGGTTTTGTTTCTTCTTCAGTAGCACCCTCTGACATGCCGATTCTCCAGCTAGTAGTGGTACGATATTCCCACAGAGAATCAAAGCGATCGCTATGACAGAGCCACGCTTTGATCTTTGTCACGTTGTTGAGAGCACACTTGTATGTGTGGTTTTTGCGCAGCAAACCGTGATATATGCAGCGTGTATTGCCCGTCGTCGGTAGGTTGCGGAATGATGGTACTTCGTCTTCTTCTTCCAAATTTATGATGAAGCATCCTGTGAGTTTTGTCAGGTACCGCGCTTTGTCGGAGCCTCTGGTGAATATTCGGTCAGTTTCTGCCGCAATTTTCTTTAGAATAAGTTCAACCGCTTTTATGGGTGTATCGCCTTCAGACCATGCAATACCGTGATGATTGCTCTGCAACCATGTATTTTGTCTCTTTATAGCAGGCGGTAGGTCGTCATGAGTACAGTTCGGTTTTACTATCCAGTGGCCAAAGTATGTTGAATGCACCGAGGTGATAGCCACTTCTTTCGGCGTAAAATGATTGAATTTATCCTTTAGGCCCTGTATATCAATTACAACAGCCATGATATCGACTGTTCAGCTCAAATTCTCGACGAATACTGAAGACTCAAGAGCGGGAGTTTAGCGCTCTACCCGCTGAAATCTACAATTACTTGTCGGGATGAGTCAATCTCCAACACATTATCATATTCCGCATACACAATACAGTTAACCGTTGAATTCAGAGCTTCCTCGAAGCGGACTTCTATTCTGACACTACCGTGTTTCACCAAATTCCAATGCGTATTACTATTTGCCGATAGATCGGGTGTTAGATCAAATGCATATAGACAATAGCCATTAGGGTAAGCGGTACGTGAAATACAATTGCCCTGGTTGAGAAAGTGAATACCAGTACCGGAGAATAATGTGTGATACGCATCCACGTATTGCTCTCTCACTCCAAAGTCAGGTTGCAGAGGTTTTGACGGTATTTGCACACCGTCAGCGTACAAAGAAGGGTAATTTATTTTATAATTTTGAAAGTTAAAGGGGTTCAGCGTGCGATCACCGTTAAAAGCTCTATTATCAACAAATCCGATAATTATGCGCTTCGGCAGTTGCCCTAGTATGACATTATCCAGAGTATCGCCGTGAACGCCAGCATGCAGTGATACTGCTTTAACCTCGATGCGAGTCATTGGATACTTAGCCGTCGATTTGGAGAGAGCCCTTGCGTGGGCTAGGAGTATACCGGGTGCTATCTTGGCGCGACGTACAAGGAGCGATGCTTCGACGATCTTCATGCTGCAGTCTTTCGATGGGCTCATAAGGCAGAAAGCATCGTTGGTGCGCACGAGACGTATACGCATCTCAACGCCATTTATCAAAAATCTCTCCTGATTAAAAATGTCGCAGTGAAGGTGTCCAAGGAGATCCATCTGATTACCACTAGCAGTCATAAGAGATCTTCGCATAGCTAGGCCCTTATTAGCGTCACCCACATCGTCCATTCTTCCGGATAAATCGTTATACCACAGAACACTTGTGAGATGAGAAGATTTCGCGTCATCTCCGTAATTTAAGAGTGTTTCAATATATGCTCTGTATGCGTAAGCGTTATTAGGCGGCGATACAAGCTTCTGATTCAAGAATACATCAATCTGATTGAACATTGAATGCAACAAATTATTAACGGGGCCAGCTTTAGGTGCATCGGTGTCTTTGGGCTTCCGAGGTGGTATTATTTCAACTCGCATACTCAGCATAGTATGGGCAAGGTCAATGTACTCATCGCCCTGGCCTGGCACTACAAACTCGATAGGCGAGTTATCTGTCAGCGATGAAATTGGCTTATAGTACACCCATTGTGTTCCCTCAATCGTGGTTTGGGTCGGGGGTAGTGTGAATAATTCAAGCTCCGACTTTAGACACTCGCACGAATGAGCGTGTAAGAACGCCATTTTTCCCAGGTCTGTCTATCTAAGAAAAAATATCAGATACCGTCCTTGGTTTTTTCCTCCTCCTTTTCTTCTTGTCACTGATCCTCCTTCTTTTCACTGCCTTTTTCTTTCCTTTTCTCTTCTTCACCCGCCCGGATCGCTTTTTCGACGTCAACGGTTTCTTTCTTTTTTTCACACCGACACGACGTGTTGCGCTACCACCAAGTGAATGCAGTAGTTTATTAATCTTAGCCTCTTTATAACCTGAGCCCTGCATAAGGTTATTAATTTTTTCCTCGGCTTTTCGCTTTAGATTTGTGGCCGATTCAGGCATGCGCGTTTTAACGGCCTCTCGCGGATGAATACCCCTATCCAATATGTCATTGGCTGCATTAATACCGGAGCGTAGGGCTTCTTTGCCGACGGTCCGGGCTCCTTGTTTTAAGAGCGGTATGATGCGACAAAAGAGACCGCCGAGGAAACTACCAATACCGTGACCTCGCTGGTTTGGCGTCCCAATGTAGACATGACTGATACCGCCATAGCCTGTCCTCCCCCCACCACCTATCTGCGCGTCAAAGTATGCGTCGTAATAATCCATTTCGCGGGTCAATCAATACGTCGAAAGTGTAATGTCGTTGTCAACGTCCCGTACTCGAATGGTATCGGCTCACCAAACTCATCCCTTATATCGATAGTTATCGTTTGAAAACTCGTGCGCAATAGCGGTATGAAGCGTGGTGGTGAAAAGTTTCTAATTTTGACAGAGCCGTAATTGTAATTATCCGTGACAGTAGACGGCACGACACGCAGCAGAGGTGTGTGCACATCTCCTGTGATGTACGGCTCGCATATATCGGTATAAACGAAGAGCATATTAGGAAGTCCACTGGTTAGACCGGCGGGCCGTTGATCAATGTACTTAGTGTCACTTCGAACAACGATACCCTGGTTATGGGAGAATCCTAAAATCTTGTTCAACACGGTAGAAAAATAGAAAGAGTGTTCCAAATTCGTACATGTGTCGCAGATACGCGTTACCGTCACGTATCCATTGCGGCCACACTGAAACTTCAAGTGGCCGGACACACATGGAATATCGTTAATTGTTTCGAGTAATTTGTCTATACTACGGTATACGCCAGGAGGCACGCAAACTCTATCTTCTTTATAGTCCACAGCGACACCTGTACCAGGCGTCACAGCATTAGTTACAAAGTTAATAAAATTCTGCTCGCCCTCAGGCGGCACATGCATCATCGTCAGGGGTATTTGTATTTCGGCTAAAGAAACGGCCCAACTGCCGTGCAAAGTTAAGCACTGCGGCAAATGAGTAGTGTAACGCGTTGTCTTATTATCAGGATAATATTGCATACTGCTGTTGCTAGGTAAAACAATATAAAACTCTTCTTTCATTTTGATTTTCCTTTCTTATTCTTCTTGGGTGGAGCAACCGTTTGCACTCTGGATAATTCTGGCTCGTAAAAAATGCCGTCAATATCTTCGTCTTGAAGATCCCGCAAGACGTATACCACAGGCCGTCTGGTGTATGACACGCGGTGTATTTTAAATAGCTCGCTGCTCCAACCGCTCTCGTAACCTTTTGCAAAGGCTGCCTTTGCACTACTGATGCGTACAATATCGCCTACCTTGTATTTAGGAGGCCTGAGATATTCCGGATCCTTGTATCGCCGCAGCAGATTAGCCCGAGCGGTAGCGGCTGTAGTAAGCGTCACAGAGGCTGGAGGCATTTTTATACTACTATGTTGTGCATGATTGTATGCCGAGACAATATCTTGCAGAACGTCAATGTAACGTTTCTCTCTAGAGTACGTGAAATAACGCCACATTCTTTCTTTCAGAGTTCTATTAAATCGCTCCACAACGGCGGCTTTTATATCGGGGTTTCTTGCCGCGCGAAACTGAATATTCTTCTTCTTCAAGAAAGCCTGGAATGCAGAACCTATAAATTCCTTACCTCTATCCGACTGGAGACAAATAGGCGATCTACCATTACTGCCTTTTTGTGATAATATACGCGTAAATGCTTTAGTCACGGTTGTAGCAGTCTTATCATGTAGAGGTTCGACCCATACATATTTACTAAGAACATCTATGACTACGAGAAGATAAACATAACCATCGTTGTAATCCTTGATAGAGCGAAGATCTACAAGATCCGCCTCCCAAACATCGTCAATGTTACGCACATTATAAAAACGCCGTGGAAATCGGCGTCTCACAGGTCTATGCTTTGTGTAAGCATCCTGAGACTCAAGCCACTGAAGCGTCTTTTTACCGGAGATTTGTTTCTTTCTTGCCACGTGCTGCAATTTGGAACTGCCCGAAAACGATGCTTCGTGAGAGGGATCAAAGTACACTTTTTCTAATATTTTCATGTTTATAATTTAAGCCTAGCCCAAGTTACACGTCTTTTCTTGCTATAACGACCAGAGCCGCTCTGCACACCACGTCCAGCCTCGGTGCTCTTATCATCGGTGTGGTACGAAGACTGATCGCCGGTATCGCCGATATCCTCCGCGTCACTCCCGTCGCTCGAAATCGCCTGCAATGTTGAGTTAGCCCTTGATTCCGCCCACAGCTCATCATTTCCCACGAATTCCCGAGGTGTTGCTATCGTTCTTAAAAAATTGTCGAAGGTTTTGCGTCCCGCTGGTTTAGGGACTTTTCTTGAGCGCATAGCATCATTCACGAGATCAACAATATTTGAACCCTTGATTGGTTTTCCCTCGATAGAAACGACACCCGCGGAGTTCCAAGAAAAATTTGACGACGGCGCATCGCGCAAGCGACGCAGTAGAAGTTTCGCTTTGTTCCGAAATTTTTGTGGTACACTTTCAATTATGATGGAATCATTCATGCCTGGAGAGGTGTCTTTTTTTTCGTCCTCCTCCTCCTCCTCCAAAGCGGATACTTTGTTTTTCATAAGATCAAGCTGCTGACGAGTTCGCTCACTGTCGACAAAATGAAGATAGCGCTGTAGTACAGTCAGATATGCCGTCCACTTTTCTCTCTCATCCTTGTATTTATTGGAATTCAAGATTGCATTCATTTCCGCGTCCAATCTACTCAAGGTGGCGCCAATAGCTTGTGCCTCTGGTGAATGTGACACATCAGTGCCGAAAGTTGGCTGTCGAAGACTTTGCGTGTTCATCTGCAATAGATTCTCCTCCGGCACTAGTACCATTTTTCTTGCATGCTCCATTATCCACGACCGCCAATCAAATTTGACAGGACGGTGCCTAGAATTGGTGCGAGCAAAAGAGGCAAGAATCCACCACTCTGAACTACGATTCGTTTTTTACTCTTCCAGCAGCCTTTTCTTGCAGCCAAGCGACGAAGAACAGGTGCGTGTCGATGTAGTTTTTTCCTTTGGTCCGTCTTCAGAGGCACATTACCATGAAGGACGTTCAATGCGCACTCACAGATGCACCGTATTATACGAGGATCTGCTTTACGTAAAAAAGCTTCGCGCTGCTCCTTGTTGAAATGCTGAAGAGCTCGCAATATTGCGACGTGCTTCTTGCAGAGTGGTGATCCGTCACGGGCCATTACAAAAGACGAACTGATAATTATTCGCGCAAATCACTGCTTTTCACCTTTTTTCCACGACGAGTACCCCTGAGTCTTCAGAGGTGCGTTATTAGGTAGAATGTACAATGCACAGTCGACAAGGCACTTAAGGATGGTTGAATCCGATTTGCGCTGCTCCTTGTTGGAATGCCAAAGGGCGTCAGCTATTGCAACGTTCTTTTTGTAGCGTAGCGATCCGTTATCCGCCATTATAAACGTAGAACTGGCAGTTCTCCGGACGTGCAGTTGCTTTTTAATTTCTTTCGCGGTACGTACACAAAATGATGGGGATCGTCGGGAAAGATACAGGTACGAAATCGACAATTATCAGGCGTCGCTTGTTTCAAATCTAGTAATAAATAACCGTGCGGCTTAGACGTCGCATCATGATAAACCTCTTGCAAAAAGCGAGGATTTTCCGGATATACCTGACGCGCCAAGTGCTGTATTTGAGCGCGATCGCGAGGATTTTTGAAGACAACGATATAATTAGCGTTCAGCGAAATATCTCGTTGACCATGACCTTGGTGGAATAAGTTTTGCGTTATAAAAATGACACTTAAATTTTTTGATGACTACCTTTGGTGAATAGATCAATAACACTGTTGTTCGACGCTTCGCGCATCAAATCATCGATAACTATGAGCTTGGCGCGCGGATCATTCGCGTAATCGGCAGCCTGCGGCAAACCTTCGTGAAATTCAATCGATGTGCCATACTCTGCGTATGCTGGCTGCCACTCGGAATAGTAGAAAATAATTCTCTCGAACGGCTCACTGTTCATATGCGAAATAAATTTTAAAAACTTTTTCACAAAATATGTTTTACCACAACCTGTCGGGCCACAAACCATAGCCGTCCAGGGATGTTTCCACCTCGTGTCCATCTCGATGATTGAATCAAATCTCGATACTGCTGTAGATGATAAAGAGAATTTATTTCCCAAGTGTATAATTGTTTACATGACGATGAAATATTCTTAACTTTTGTAGCCGTAAGGTAGAGAGCCGTATTCACCGTCGCGTCTTCGTTTGACGCTCGACGGTTTGCAAGATTTTATCTCAGGCCGTGTGACCACGTGATGAAACGCCGTACGTCGAATCGCGTTGTAGCGAAGTACAATTGGCTCTGCTCTCTCACCAATTACAAATGAGCGTATCGACTGATAATTTATCAATGAAGTATTTGTAAAATTTAATGTTATGCCTTTGACTTTACAAACCTCACTCTCCGTGCCGTCAGGAGAACGTACTATAAATGCATAAAATTTAGGACCTCCCGAAATGAAAGATTTGATATAGCTACCGGGAGCGTAAGAACTCAGCTCGTCGGTTAAATCTCCTAAAAGCTGACCAATAGCTGGCTCGTATTCACCTGGCTCATTTTTTGTCACGTAAATTACCGAGTCGGTGTCGCAGTACAGTGCACGACGACCCAAGTGCTCGAGATAGCTGTACAGCTTCAAGCGGGCCTGAGCCGTCGTATACGCTGCAATAACAGTGTTCGCTATACCAGAAGGCACCACAGCATCGTCACTTTTTATATAATTCACATACAATATTTGATTGTTTACAGGGAGAATACCCGTGATCTCGTATTCAGGGCCTGTCAACAATTCCATGAGTTTTTCACGCGATGAAACTATCACCGTCTGCGGCAGATTTTCCCGCTGTCCAAACTTTCCCCAAAATGAATTCAGGCAGAGCTCAGCCACTGATCGTAATCCGGGATTTTTCCCTATAGACCCGCGATCTAACTTAATACCTTCAGAGCGCTCGAAATCAGCGAGATATCGATCTTGAGCAACAGAGTCCTGGTCCATGGTGCTTTCGGGCCATCCGCTGGCTTCTTGTTTGATTTTTAAAAACGTATTAATGTATTCGACAAACAGACCCCCCTCTCGCGTATCTCTATTATACTGCGTTATTTCATATTGCCAGATTTCAGCGACGCGTATGATCTGGTACCCACATGACACAGCTTTTCGCAACTCGTCGACTACCCACGTGCCGTCGAACGCGCGATCAGTTGGATCGTCGTGTGTACACTCTTCTGGGTTCATAGCCTCGCTACAGCTACGGCACAGAGCGAATAACAGACGCTGATGCATACGCACCGGCAGTACAGGGTGATACAGGTTCCGCGGCGGTAATACAGTACACTTGACAAGCCCTTCGACACGCGAAAGATCGGTGTTATCAGGACCCGTCAACTCCATACATTCGTCACCTACATAGACTTTCGGATGGCCTACGGGGTACTTGCCATACTTACAAATGTATGGGTACAAAGAACAAACGTCGACATATCTTATCTGCTCTGTATTTTTTATGTCGTAGAGTGTTACCATATTTTCTGTACGGCCACCGAAGAACGAGTCACGAGGATTGAGGGGTTGCGGTGTGACTAAAGCATGGTTCTGCACGAATGCACGTATTTCCTCGTTTTGTTTTAACATTTTGTCAAACTCGCACTCCCAAATTTCCGTGAGCGTGTAAACGGCCGCTCGGATTCTATTACCTATGGCTATAGTTTTCTCGAGACGCTCGTCCAATGACGCTCCATCGCCTTGTCGGCGATGCCTATTCACGAGGAAGCAGCGTGGACAGCCGTGCCAATAGCAACCGTGAAACTGTAATACGTGTGCATTGTCAGGAGTCTCGTAGTATCCGTCTACCAATAGATTCTGCGGTAGTTTAAATTCACGTGACCGACCAGCGTGAATAATTTTATGACCGAGCGAGTGCTCCATCCACACGAGCCACGACACTGCTTTTTGTGATTGATTGTGAGCCCATCTGTACCCGGTTGTCGGAATAATACCAATTGTCTCGTCGTTCAGAAATTTTTTTCGAAAAATACGAAAACAGGCTGATGCTATTGTCGTGCTCTCGTTAAAAGGGCAAACACCCCCACTGGCTATGAACATATCACGAAAAGCCATACATGCACGCCACAATATTGTAACATCCATCGAGCAGTAGCTCACAATTTCTTTCGCAAAATCGAACACATAATCGGCGTCTTGCAGTTCACGATGCCAGACAAGTAATTTCTCGCGCTCCGCTGTACGCATTGTGTCGGGAGAATAAAACTCTAGAGGAGGCAAGGGCCCCACATAATTTTGATTTTCCGGTATATTAAACAGGTGAGGGAAAGACCCCTTTGCAATAGCACCGGTTAGTCCAAAGGCCTTTGGTAACGAGCTCAAAGGCATATGGAAGTAGTGCAGACTGTCAAGAAACACTAATTGCCCGAGCCTCATTGTAATAATTTTCGTACCATTCATTATCAATGAGGGAAGTCGCGTTTTTTTCTGCTCGATTAGATAGCGCAGAATGAACTCCGCATCAAAGCCCCCTGCATTATGAGCGATCACAATCGTACGCGAAAACCCCCCTACAGTCTGCATAGCCAGCTCTACACGTTGACCCACAGGGTTATGCGTGAATACATATTCATGGATACCGCAATGTTCGCACGGATCAGTTATAGAATCATTGTTACAGCACATTGAACAAACGCGTTGGGCAACACAGAGATTCGGCTCGTGAACGAACGTGGTCGCATCACCTTTCACGGATTTGCACTGCTGCGTTTCAAAATCATAGAAAATAAAGATAATTTTCGACTCTGAAGAGTATCGTATTGGTCTGATAAAACACATATGGTTAAATGGCTGTACCGCCCTGCATATTTTACAGAAGCCTACGCCACATACATGCTTTCTTTTTTTTTCCAAAGGTCTTACTGTCTGGAAGCACCTGCGACAACGATAAACGGATTCACAAGTAGAGGGTTTTCTACCAGTCTTCGTTCTATGATTTCGCAAACATTCCTCTCCGAAAAAGTCGCGATTGCATGCAACACACCTGATCGTTTCGTTTGAACTTCCGCCGCATGGCGGCGTTGCTCCGCAGCGTGGACATTGGGCTTTCGAGCATCGATGATTAAGCGTGCGATATAATGTATTGCAAACAGTGCAAAAACCCGAGCTACCGACGGCTGCCCTGAGGTTTAGAATTGGCTCGAAATGATGTGAACGTTCGTAATATAAGATATACAGAGTATGTCGAATTTCTCCTGCAGTGTCCAAAACTTTTTGTGCGCCATTGAATAGAGCGGTTTTTTTACGGCGGCCTAAAGTCAGAAACTCAAAAACTACAATCGCGATACCGTCCTGCGCCAAATGATCTTGGTAGAGCGTGATCTCGTGTATGCCGCATCCATCTCTCGGTACATTGATATTTGCGGCTCTGGTGAGCTCAAGAGCTCTCTCTCTTTGCAATGAGCCGTTTACCTGCCTAACACGCTGCCACTCGATGTGTAACTCTCCTGATCGTATCTCACCGCGCTCGGCGTAAACCAATGCTGCTACTAATGAGCGAGGCAAACATAGCCGGTCATCGTTCCGAATAGTTAGAATAGATTTTTTTGCAATACCCTCGTACGTTAGACCTTTTCTACCTCTACCCTCGACACCCTTGACAATGCACACTTTAATATTACAGGTGTCATCGATATTTATTGATGCCGCGCTTTGAGCGACGCTGGCTATCAACTGCCATATGTCTTCAAACGTATAGTCCCTAACAGGCCTGAAAGAAAGCCATACAGGCCCTTGCGTCAAGCTACTTGATGTTAACGATATGCCTGCATAATCACAGCCCTCGCAATTAGCAGTTATTTGCGTCAGCAGATCGCGAAAAGCTCCTCGAAGCCAGTCCATGACGCTAGTTTCAGGCGGTGGCTGGCGGATACGTATTGTCAGCTCGCGGCCCCGAAGCTTGAAGCGTCTGAAGTAACGCGTGATGTTCTGAAGAATTTCTAAGCGGGCTCCGGGTGACTGTATATCTCCAAACGGCTCGTTATTAGGCGTATTTCGTGGTCTTCCGGCTCCTACCTGTGTTTCTGCAAAAAGAAAACACATGAACATCCATAATTTGCAACACGTTATTGAACATTGGAGCTGATTATTAGGAGTACCTCATTCGGTATCATTTTCAAACACTTACGGCTTAACAAAATATGCTGTGCTTGCTGTGGTTGTTCCATTACATCTTCGGTACCAACAGCATCACCGCCATTCTCTGACAGTGGACCTGAAATTTTGTTTTTTATGTCTGTCTACGTCTTAGATGAACAACATTTTTTATTTGAGTACTTACGATTTACGGTACACTGTGTGTGAAGAATCATCTCCACATCCTCAGGAGCATGAGTTGCTTCATCGAGGACTATCCGCTCACGAAGATCCAGAGCCTCCTCAATAGCATGAGCTGCTTCATTGAGAGCCGCTTCTTCGTTTGGCGCTTCCATGAGCTCACGATAGGCTATAAATATGTGATGTTGTAATCGTTAATGATTGTGTGACAGCTGTTTGAAAAAAATGTACGAAGAAAATTTTTCAAAAAAGAATGCTCGAAGAAAATTTTCAAAAAAAAATTTCGAAAAAATTTTCGAAAAAAATTTTCGAAAAAAAATTTTCGAAAAAAATTTTCGAAAAAAAATTTTCGAAAAAAATTTCGAAAAAAATTTTCGAAAAAAAATTTTCGAAAAAAATTTTGAAAAAAATTTTCGAAAAAAAATTTCGAAAAAAATGTTCGAAAAAAATTTTCGAAAAAAAATTTTCGAAAAAAAATTTCGAAAAAAAATTTTCGAAAAAAAATTTCGAAAAAAATTTTCGAAAAAAAATTTCGAAAAAAATTTTCGAAAAAAAATTTCGAAAAAAATTTTCGAAAAAAAATTTCGAAAAAAATTTTCGAAAAAAAATTTTCGAAAAAAATTTTCGAAAAAAATTTTTGAAAAAAAATTTTCGAAAAAAATTTTCGGAAAAAATGTTCGAAAAAAATTTTCGAAAAAAATTTTCGAAAAAAATGTTCGAAAAAAATGTTCGAAAAAAATGTTCGAAAAAAATTTCAAAAAAAATCACGAAAAAAATTTCGAAAAAAAATTTTCGAAAAAAATGTTCGAAAAAAATTTTTCGAAAAAAAGGTGTTTTACATATAACTGATTTTTATCTATTCATCTATCGTATATGAGATACCTACCTTTGGTTTCATCAGCAATTCCTTTGACGCATGGGGCATCTTCGAGACCCCGACGGCGTAATTCCTCACACACGCACATTACTATACGTTGTCCGTTCAATATACCTCTATTGTAGGCTGTGGCGATGACGCGTAGAGGTGACCACCATATAATATATTTTAATCGACTTAAAAGTCTGTCACCCGATAAACCCCTTAATTCTTCACTCCATTCATTATTGCAGTGGCGCCGAATGTGAGCGCTACGCAATTTTACTAATTTTAAAAAATCGCGAATACACGCGCGAAGGGCTGCATCCGTCATTGCGATACGCCACTCTATCAGGCTGTCATACGACTGATTAATTTTTCATTTCTGCGTGATATACGCAAGTGTTGTAGCATAACGGATTATGCTTGCGATTTTATTGAATCACGCTTTTTGTCATAGACATAATAAAGCATGAATCACGAGCGAACGGATAAAATAAGAGATTTACTTAGCCTCCATGAGATTTATTTCACGGGCGATAAAATTGCGTCATTTAGTTCTCCGAATTCGCTCATGGTCATTGCGACATGCATTCCGTCACGTTCGGGAATGATCCTGGTGAACACCTGGAATATTGCTGACGGTGCATCTACAGATGTACTCGGCCTGGGACTCTGTGGCGCGTGCCGCCGCGCTCACAGCATGCATGTCCCCGCGCGTTCAGGGGGTGGGCGGCTCGCGGCACGTGCCGCAGCGCTCGCCTCGTACCATTCAGCGCTCGGCTCATCGTTACTTAATTTCCGAGCGATAAATATTTAAGTGAAGTTAAAATAATATTTCGGCTATAATTCTATTAAATATCGTGAGTGAAGTTAAAATAATATTTTTTCCTCGAGCACTCCCGGCCGACCATGGACCGCGAACACCTGCAACAGTGCTGACGGTGCATTCGCGGATCTACGGTCGAGAATCAGATGCATCTTCTTCTTTGCGAGCAAGTCTTTAATCCGCAGTTCGTCTTGAGATACCGTACGCGTCGTGTCGTCAATATATTCAAAAATGTTTCCGCGCTACGGCTCCGATGTGTTCGATAATTTTTTTTTGTGCCGCGTTATCGCGGTTCACAGTGCGCGAAGTGTTTTTGTGCGCACTTTTCAATTGTATTCAATATATGTACAGTTGCAGAGCGAACTGCGAAATCACTATGTGATTAACGGGAGAGGACAAGTGTTGGAAGTGGAGGAATTGGCGAAGGGCCTTAAGTGCGTCGTGGTGCGTAATGGCTGTGCGAGTCGCGGAGAAATAGTTGACAGCGATAGCGACGGCTATTCGGAAGTGAGGCTCGTGGACGAGGGGATCACCGATTTTGTTCCTCTTGGTAACATTTACCGGCTAAATCCTCTCGATTCATGCACGGTCTTTCCTGTATTATGTCTCGAGTGCTCGATATATACGCTCGAGCTCCTCGATGACCCGTTAGCTGGTCCGGTGCTGTCATCGTTATTAGATCCTAACGAAGTCACCACCGGCCTCCTCGTCAGGCGCGGCCACGGCAGCACCCCGTCGGTCCTGCAATTATTTAACGGGGGCCGGCAGGATGTGGGAGCCCATGCTATACGGCTTCTCGGTCTTGACATCGGGTACGACGTTCAGGATCCGGATGAGGGGGTCGATTTTCTTCCGGACGACGTCGAAAGAGAGGATTGAGGCGCGGGACGTGAAAAACAGGAGTGCGGGTAGTGTAAAAACAGGCGTGCGGGTAGTGTAAAAACAGGAGTGCGGGTAGTGTAAAAACAGGAGTGCGGGCCGTGTAAAAAACAGGAGTGGTACGAGGTCTAAAAACAAGAGTGGCGTGTAAAAACAGGAGTGTAAGTTAAGTTTTATTATAATCGAACGTTCGCAGCTGCGTCGTCTCGGGAGCTTCTTGCAGCAAATGAAGGTAAAATTTAATTCTTTGAAAAATAAATTTTGACAATTACGAAAATGACAGAAATTATTTTCAACAAATTTTTAATGAAAATTATTTTTCATAAAATTTATTTTGAATTGAAACTAATTATTTTGGAAAATTATTTTTAATTAATTCAATTAATTTAATTAATTTAATTAATTGAATAAATAAATTTCGAAATTTGAAATTTTTGTCCGAAATTTTTTTTCGAAATTTTTTTTTCGAAAATATTTTTTTTCGAAATTTGAATTTTTTTTTCGAAAATTTTTTTTCGAAATTTTTTTCGAAATTTTTTTTCGAACTCTATTTTTGAAATTTTTTCGAATTTTTTTTTCGTTAATCGATTTAATTAATTTAATTAATTTAATTAATTTAATTACTTTAATTAATTTAATTAATTTAATTAATTTAATTGATTTGATTAATTTAATTAATTTAATTACTTTAATTGATTTGATTAATTTAATTAATTTAATTAATTTAATTAATTTTTTTTCATATACAACGGTGCACTATGACGAATCCAGACACTCTATCCCCCCTCTAACCCCCCCCCCCCCTACACCTCTTACCCTCCACACCACGACGGCTCGAAAAAATTTCGACCTGCCGCGGAGTGGGGGAAAAAGAGTGGGGATAGGAGTGGGGGTCGCCATAGTGCACCGCTAACTACTCCCGTAACTCGCGGCGAGTCTTAAATAAATATGCCGCTTCCCGAGCGGTGGTACCGAGGTACCTGGCGCCCAGTCGCGTGCGAGATAGTTGCTTCCACCTTGCCACGCGGGGACGGCTTTGTTCGATCGGCATTAGAAAAATTCAGTAAATCTCGTCGTGGGTTCGAGCCCCGAGATTCGGCATCGAGCAAAGTCGCGGATCGAGCAGGGAGCGCGGGCATTGGGAGTTGGGGCCAAAATGTACGAGAGGTAAAATTCTCGCTACAGTCCATATACATGTATTTGAAGGAGTAAAATAACCCCGAAACGATCAAGTTGCCGGAAACATAACCAAACAAGGCAAATAATGTGTAGAAATCCGGCACGAAACCGTCATTCTCTGCTCGACCCGAAGGTCTCTCGCCCATATGAGCAAACGCAACAAAAATCCTATCTTGTTACTTTCTTGTGCCAAAAACCACTACCCCCCAGTGCACACTCAGGCCTGGAAAAACAAACCGTTCGATTTGAGTGTCCTGCTCTCCGAGAGCACAATTGTGCTAGCCCCAGGTAGCCATAACTGAAATCTCACGGATACTGGCTATGTATCCGAGGTAAGAGCCACAGCGATGAGATCCCGTCCTCACCTTCAGACACGTGCAAATTCGATCCTCTCCGTCGTACGATCCTCCGAGGAGCAAGCCCGGAGACCACGGCGCTCTGTAAACACGAAGTCCATTGCGCGCGTCATCCCCGGAACCATACGCCTGACATGCCTGGGGAGACATACTTGATGCATCCACCAAGGCAGAGATTCGCGAACCGCATCACATCCAGGCTCGCTTGTATGCCGCAGAAAGCCCCTTTAATGCACGTTGCAGTGCCCGGGTGCAATCCGACCAATTTTTACCAAAGGAGCGAAGGAACGATACGGGTGGAGCACGTCGGCCTGAGCCTAAGTGCTGCGCGTACCCGCATCGACCATCGATCCTCATACGATGAACGCAACCCGAACTCACGATGGCAAGAGCTCCCTTCCAACGACCGTCTCGCGTCCTAAAAGACCAGCCCATTGGAGTCGCTGCTCTTGCGAGCGACGTTCCCCGATGGACCATAGCTACGCAGTGCGGTACTTGTTTTCCAGGAAACAACGTTGCCTCGATCCTCGCTCCGATTTTTCCCGTATGGGTCATTGGTTTTAGTTTTCGCCTTTACCAGTTCGTTTGAATTTCTTCACATTGATATTCAGAGCGTGGGCGTGCCTTTTCCAGCTCGTTTGAATTTCTTCACGTTGACATCCAGAGCGTGGGCAATGCCATTTCCAGCTCGCTTGAATTTCTTCACTTTGATTTTCAGAGCGTGGGCACAAATAAAAATAAAAATAAAAATAGCGCCGCGCACGACACCCGAAGGTGCCGCACGCGACGCCACATGGAGCACCGCGCGCGACACCCGAAGGTGCCGCACGCGATGCCCCGTACCGTTGGTCCGTGTTTCACACTCTCTCGAGTACGAAAATAATTTCGTAAACGAGAAGTATAGCTCACATGATCTACCGACGATAGGTGGTTCCTCCGCAGAGTAGCACCAGTCTTTACTCGGTCTCCGACCATGCTAGGTGCATGGCACAGATACTCAAATATATGGATTCTCACTGTACCTGTACTTCCGCTGTCCTGTTGGCTCGTATCGAAAACTACGAGTCCGTTAGGACGTCGCCAGAGGGTCCGTTCGTGATCGCGTCAAACATGGATCGTCAGGTATGAACCGAGATCCGCAGAGTGACGACTTACTAAGCCCTGGCACCCGGTATCATTTCTGATACCTTCTTGCAAGGTGGACCTTGACTTGACGGCGTTAGCTTTCTACGCGATACCGCCCAAGAGTCGCTATTCGTCTCCATGCTCCAGTCGCGGACACGGCCGGCCTCACCGTCCGTCACCTTCTCAGCCAAGGAGAGCCCTACCGACTCCGCCAGGGAAACCAAACAAGGCAGTAAAATAACCTCCTCCTCGCGGTCAGAAACGTCACTCGACCAACCAATAGCGTAACGATTACTCTCGCAGGCAACCAGTGAGGGGCCATGCAAAGACAGAAACGGCAAACCCCTCTAGCGCGGAGAAACTAGGAATGACAGAGTAAGGGAGAACCACCAATCAACACGGGCAAATGGAGGCCCAGAATTACCAGTAGAAAATCTAATGGGAAAGAAGGAAATATAGCAAAGATAGCATATAGACATTTTTTCTTTGGGGTTACGGATAAAAAAAAAGAGAGAAGAAAGAAAAACACTTTGAAAACTTCGCCGATTAACATATAAACAAACATAACAATTACAGAACTACCAACAACAACGACGACCGTAACAATGTCAAAGCAGGAAGAAATAGAGTTATCGAACGTTTTCGAATGGGGACAACCCAGGGACGAGCAAAAGGAAACGGAAAAATGCGCGGAAGTCCAGGGACCGCAAGCCAATCAGAGTGACACAGGAGCAGGTGGTAACGAAACAAGAGACACTAGGAGAAACTCAAGAGCAAAGGTAGTAAGAAGATCAAGCAGAAAACAGACAGAACACCCAGTGTGGAAAACACTAGCTGGAAAATGGCAAAATAAAGTAACACGATTAGTTAATACAATCGTGCAAACAACATTAGACAAAATCGAGGGAAATGAAGAAAATATCACCCATAGTGACTCACAAGAGTACGCCAGCACTACGCGTAGGACTTTGTCAGAAATAGGCGCGAAATTAGAAATCAGGAAACATAAAGAAGAATCAACCCATGTAATCGTAATGTTAGTAATCTGGCCCTGGGAAGAACCCCATATAATAGTACAGTTTGGAACCGACGAGGTGACTACAGAAATGACCGCCCTCAAATTCGTCCTTCTTAAAGCCCGAGCTATGCTAATCGTAATGTCACAGCCCAGGGACGCATGAGAGGAAGAAACGATCAAGAAAAAAAGCAAATCAGTAATATTAAGAGAAAGATAGAGAAAGAAAGAAGGCAGAAAATACAAACAACTCAACCCCAGAAAGATAGGATTAGGGGAGTCGTTCGACAACCTAGCGGGAACTCGCAGGGAGCTCAACCGAAAAAAAAGGGGAGAAGGTACCGAGGTGCCGCGGCAGTTTCCTGCCTTCGGCAACATACCTCTGTCATTATCATTTTTTTTTCCTCTTTTCTCTCCTCCATACATTATAATTTTCGTCCCCTCCCCCCCCCCCCCCTCGACTCGGCGTGAGCAAATTACCCCACGGTTCCGGATGCCGAAAAGGGAAACATACATAAACTGAAAAGAAAACCTACAGGATGACTTAAGGAAAAGGAATAAGACAGGACAGAGGAAAATGACAAGGCGATAAACAGAAGTTAATAAAATAAATAAATAAATAAATACAATAATGAAAATAATAACAAAAGAAAAAAGAAAAAAACCCAGGAAAATATATAATAAATAAGAAATAAATAAATAAATAAAAAAAGAATAAAAAAAACAATAAACAAAAATGAAAAACAAAAAAATATGAAAATGAGGAGGCAAGAGGAAAAGGATAAAAAAATAGATAGATAGATAGATATTTATTTAGCCATTCTTGCCTTTTAAAGCTTTAGAATATAACAAATGTTTTACATACACTGTACACTTTGGTCTTGTCGGTGCTTATAATATGCCTTACTGACTAGGTTTTTCAATCATTCCTTTTATTCACATCCACGCTCAATTCCACACCTACTTCCGGATCACTTTCGCTTTGAGTCTTTAATTTTATCGCTTTTTCGAAGTCCCGACAATACTCGCACAGGATTGGTAACACTTCCCCTCTTAGCAATCTATTCCACTCTTTCCGCTCCGTCTCCATACCAAATAGCTTTTCGACTTCCTCTCTCAGTTCACTTTTCACCATCTTCATCCATTCCTGGCACTGTTTAACGTGTTCCAAGTTTTCCTTTCCTTTCCCGCACAGTCTGCAGCTCTCCTCTCGATATCCTTTATTCCCCGCTCTACCAACATTTCCGCATCTCATCCTGGCCCATTGTTCTTTATCCCTACCGTGCACTCCCTTCTGCTCCCAATAAACGGCTACTTCTATCGTGTCTTTTCGCCATTTATATTCCGGACAGTACGTTGACCTTTCAATTCTTGCCCAGTCCTCTTGTATCCTCTGATCGCTCAGTGTCCTGCATCCTTCCCACATTTTGGCTTGCAATCGTGCTGTCTCTACTCCCCTCCACATCAATTCCATTGACTCTCCATCTCCCACTCTTCAGAACGCTGCTTCCATCTCCTTCCCCCATTTAGACGAATTTCCATTTCTCCAACTCCGTAACTCTTCTTTTAAACAAATCTTGGGCCATCTCATGTCTTCCATCCTCAATATCTTGCTCACATACACACTCGCTCGTACTCTGGCTTCCAATTCGATTTTTTGCCTTCCTGCCTCCATTCTCCAAATATACGCTGGAGTATTTCTGTTGATCCCCATCATCATCTTCACATATCTTCCTGCCACTCTCTCAATCTCCTGTCTTTCCCTCCACCCCCATGTCTCTGCTCCATACAATAATACCGCTTTGACCAATGTGTCCAGCAGATACGCTCTCCTTCCTAAATTATTTATTCTTGCTCGTTTCATAACTCCCCAAGCTGCATTCGTCGCCAGCTGAGCTTTCGCTGCCAGTGTCTTCAGGTGTTTTGTGAACGAATTACTTGCTGAGAACCAAAAGCCTAAGTACTTGTAGCTGTTAACTTCTTCCACTTCGCTTTGCCCGTATCTCCATATTTCATCCTTTTTCCTTCTTCCCCCGTTCCTAAACACCATAATCTTTGTTTTTGTTGTATTCACCTGCATCCGATTTCTGTCCACATATCTGGCTAACGTTCTCAACATTGCCTTCATTTCACTCGCATCCTCGGCCACTACCGCCACATCATCTGCAAACTTCAGTGCAAAAATCTTCGTGTGTCCAATGACCGTGCCTCCTTCATTTCTTCTTTTCCATTCAATATCCAAGTCGTCCAGGAAGATGTTGAAGAGCGTAGGACTGAGGGGACACCCTTGTCGCACTCCTCGTCTCGTCCGGAATTTCTTCGTGCACCCATCTTGCGTAATGACTTCGTACCACGTTATTTTATATATATCTCTAATCATCCTTACCATTCTACCTGAAATGCCAATTCTTTTGATCTTTTCGACTAGCAATTCTCTATCCACCATATCAAAAGCGGCTTTAAAGTCGACGAAAGCCACGTAAAGTTTCCCTCCATTGTGCTTGAGTCTGTTCCCTATTAGAGAATTGAGGACAAAAATATGATCCCTCGTCGATCTTTTTGTTCTGAATCCGTTCTGACTTTCGTTCAACTGATTATTCTTCTCCAATCATTCTCTCAGTCTGTTAGCCAAAATCGCGGTTACAATCTTGTAACCTACATTTAGCAACGACACTCCTCGATAGTTTGCCGCAACGCTCTTGTCTCCCGCCTTGAAAATTGGATAAATTCTCGCCAACTGCCAATTCGCCACAATCTTCTCCTCTTTCCAGATGTCGCTTATAATTCCATGCCACACATTTAACAGCTCTTCTGTCATCCCGTTCAGCACTTCCAAGCCTACTCCATCTGCTCCTGCCGCCTTGTTCTTTTTCATTTTCTTCATAGTCATTTTCACTTCTTCCAGTCCTATGTCCCTGTTCAACTCTCGGGGTTCTTCTCCCTGATCCTCCTCACCCAGTTCCTCGCTGTTTTCCCGATTTCCGTCTCCGTTGTCCGCTTCTTCTTCTCTTCCCAGAACTTTTTAAAAATGCGCAATCCAGGCTTCTTCTTTTATTCCTTTACCCATCGCGTTTTTCCTAGGCCGAAATGTTCTAATCGCCTCCCAAAAGTCCGTCATACTCCTACTTTCCTCTACCTTCTTCCATTTTTTCTCATTGCATTCTTTCTTCTTTCTCTCATATAATTCTTTCAATTCTTTCCTTTCCTTACTCAAGGATATTCTGTCCATAGCCTTCTTCGATTTTAGGAATTTTGACAGCGCCGCCCATACTTGCTTCCGTTTTGTTTTGCACTCGTCATCAAACCATCGGAAAAAAAATAACAATAATAACTTGTAACAATATCTTGAAATAAAAAGAAGAGGAAAATAATAAAAATAATAATAATATTTACTAATTTATGCGTACATATATAGGAGAAAAATATATTATGGCTGGTAATTGGTATTCATTAGAACCTCGACCTGTTCATAGTGTAGGACCCACGGTCCTCCAACCATTAACCGAACCAACCTGGACCTATCGCAACCCACAGAGCCTTGCGGTCAGCGGTATATACACACAAAAGGATCTAGTCGATTTGAGAGATCACATCATGTTCCCCGCGGAAAGGCCGGCTATCCTAAACTCAGTAGCTAGGGGAATCGCAGGTCAGCCCACGATAACGCAGGGGGGAACGATTGCCAATTTAATTGACGACCAAGCGATTAAGAAAATTATAGAAACTTCTTGGGAAAAATCTTGGGGGTATTTTTCAACCTTCGGGACAGTCAGCGCAGGACTAATCGGGATAGTAATGTTCATTCGGAGAATTAAATTAATAATTGACACCATAATACACGGCTACGCTCTACACACCATATACGGATGGTCCCTATACCTCATCGGAGCTATTTGGGATTCTGTAACCCATCTGCTACTACATCTCAACAGGCAAGCCCCTAAAGGAGATGGCAACGACGACGGAGACGGAGAAACGAGCGGGAAGCCTTTGCTTCCACAAGACTCGCCGAACGACCACCCGTCATGCGCTCCGGGTAACCTTTGCGTCGGAGCACCGGCCGAACCCTTGAATTTTGGTTTTGACCCTCGTATACATGATCTACAGCAAACTCTCTGCTGCAACACTACTATGTCGAACCCGAATCTACCTGTTAGGGCGTATGAAGGCGACACCTTACCTTCCCACCTGAGTCCCGGATACAAACCGGAATACAGTACACTGCCCCGAGAGTATATTTGGGCCCGAGAAAGACCCACCGGAACGGATGAACCTATTTACAAAATCCCTCGACGTATCGAGGAAGAGCTTTACACTGCACCTCCGGAATATATGGTGATGACCAAGGGAAGAGCTGCATCTCCTCCGGAAAACAAATCTGACTCTCTACCTCCCATAAAAAGCATCCGAATCAAAGCTTCCGGGGGAAGTAACACCGAAACACCGAGGATCTACCATACTATTAGAGAAATCAGGGGAAAAACCCTTGTCGTTGAGGAAATAGAGAAATCAGGAAAAGAAATTAAAGAGCAAGTCCTATATCCGACTTTGGAAAAAATCAAAAAGGTCACCGTCGACTCCTCAGCCCCTGAACAAAAACAAATGTTTTTATCCATGGAGAAGCAAACCCACAATTAAAAAAAGGGGGGAAGACAGAGGAAGATACACGTAGCGATACCAAGAGAAATATACCTGGTTTACGAAATCTCCTTCCTAACTACTTATAAATATGTTACATTTTTGTTAGAAAAAAAGGGGAAAGGAAGTAGTAACTAACAAATAATTTTAATAAAAAGGCTCCGCCTTTTTCTCTTTAATTAAGGTTCCAACATCCGAAGGAAAAGCGTCAAATTACAATATTAATCAAAGTTTTCAACCTGTAAACAGGCGGCATAAAAATGTCTCAATCTCCACATGCGGTAGACAGGGACGGGCTACGCAAGAAGAAGCAGGCCAAAACCCTCAGCCCAGGCGAACACCTACCAATACGAATACACACTAGGGTGATTCCCTGTCTTGTCCCAGGCACAACAAGGCTCTATTGTTACTGGAAAATCGCAATGTACATCGACCTCGCTCGGAAGAACATCGAATTGTACGTCCCGCCCGAATGGAGATTTCTAAGTCCTGAAAGACTGGAGAGCTGTGTAGGGAAGTTACGCGATAACCCGTACGAGGACGTTGTGTTGGGCCGAACAAAATACAGCTGGGCAATAGATATTTTGCTGCCCTCACGCCAAGTCTACACTGTCGTCCCGATACATGGAAGGAACGGATGGCCGAATTACGTCGGACCTGTTCCATATTGGAACACGCCCAGACTCCAGTACGAGACAGAGCACCTGCCTATTACTATCAATCGGACTCTGCTCTTACCTTCTCTAGGAATGGGAAGAGTGGTATGTTATTGGCAAATGCGATTGCCACGGACCGTGCAACCAAGACGGTACGTATGGGTACCTCCTGAGTGGAGACGTTTGACTGATAAGACACGTCGAATGTGGGCGCGGAAGCTGGCCGCCAACCCTGACCAACATATTGTGCTTGGAGAAACTCATTACTCCTGGATACACGATACAATCGTCCCTCACGGACAGAACCCCGATAGTATTGAATATCTGGGAGAAGGTAGGTATGCGAAACAGAGTTAGCCGAAGATGAGACCCTTCTCGAACTACTCAACACGCCACCGCGAACTCCGGGTAACAAGAACCCACAACAACAGGGGCCTGGACCCCCTCGAATGACGAACAACTTCATGGGCCAGTTCAACCATGCAACCCTGTCCCCCGAAATCTTTGAAGGCATAATGGGAATGGACAACCGAGACAGCGGAATGCTGTAAGAAAATCCAAGAGGAATGGAAACTCAGGTTTAAGGGAGTATGAAGCTCAATCAGGAAAAATAGAGTCAGAAAACCTTATAATACTAACAAATTAATACCAGGGAAATGGAAGGTTAATAAAGTTGAAAGGAAGGGGGTGAGCGTCGCCGAGTGGTCTCGGCGCGCGCTTCACACGCAGTAGGCCCGGGTTCGATTCCCGGCAAGCACCAAAAATTTTCTGTGGTGTTTTTATCTGCGAAAAAGTGGTTCGGAACCCACTATAATAGTAGGTCCAGAGGAAAGGACCAGCGCCTCGGTATGGGAACCGAAAGACTGGGAAAAGGTGTCGCGGGTTCGATTCCCGAGACTGAAGGCCCGTAGGTGAAAGGAAAACGGACGGGGACATAGCTCCGGAGATAGGACGTACGAACTACGACTATATCCGTATGTCCGGGATTACTGACACCTGACGGGGCGCGACGAAGCTCTGGGCCCAAGAATCGCACCGGCGACCGCGGATAAGGAAGAAGGAGGAAGAAAGTGAAGGAGCCCGTAACCCTTAGGGGATCGATGTAACACACAATCCCCAATACCCAATAAAGTTGAAAGGAAAAAATATTGTACTCGCAAAAAAGGAGGGAAATCAAATTAGAAAAAAATAAAATAAAAAACAGTAATAATAATAGTAATAATAATAATAAAAAAAACGGGGTAGTATATATGTACACATAACAAAATATCCCCAAATAACACTAATAATCACTATGGAGTTGGGAAAAATTAATCAATAATTATACCTCAGCACATTAATAATTGAGGGATATCGTACTACTTTATGATTCACAGACAATAGTTCAATAAGAGTTAAAGTTAGCTCCCAACACGCCCCCGAGGCACATGCCAGAGACCTATGTTGGAAAATCCCGATGGGAACCCACGTGTTTTGCCAACGAGAGGACGCCCCTATCCGCAGCTTAGAGGAAGGGTATTCGTCAATACCCGAATTAGACGGAGCAATGGACAAAACGGGAGAGAAACGGTATCATTGGGTGGCGGAGATTATTGGCGCATCGCACCTGAAACAATCCGAAGCCTCAACTGCAAATGCGGTACGCCTCCACACACATGGAATACAGCATCCCGGACTCCGAAATCTGGGACCCACGCAAGAAGGTCCGAACCAACGAATCGGAACTTGGAGTCCCGAACTCAACACCCCGAACGCTAACAAGGATACAGCCGTCAGCAGCGTACCATTCCTCCATGAGTATCTGTACGTTTCGTTAAGTAAAATAATCAGAATTACAAATCCTCGTTCGGAACGAGACGCAAAGGCATCATCAATCGCAATTTTGTTTCTTTATAAAATTTCATATAATTATTTTTTATGTCACATATATAAAAACTCAGGGATAGGTTTAAACGGTGGACTTAACGAATAATTTACGTATTAACAAAGGACAAGAGTCAAGTCAATTTAACAAGGATAATCAGAGAGATCATTTCATAAAGTGAAGGGACTTCTCAAAGGACCCATCCGAGAAAAGAGCCGATTATTTGGATTCTCCTAATAATCGTCTTGAAAGGGGGGGGGCGGTGTTACGTCCAGCGTAACGAATAAATTTTCTTTATTATTTTTCCTCACAAACTAACGCCAAACTTAGTGAGTAAAATGAAAAGAAAGGAACAACATCGTTCAGATAACCCTAAATATTAAAAGACCAGATAAATGACTCGTTTCTGCCAAAGGTCAACTTAATAGACTCCAATGGTACGATCAAGAAGCACGAGAGTCTGTCTATACTTGACTGTCAAAAATCTAACGGCATGGTCAAACAGATCTGGATAGAATGTGGAAAAGGAAGGCCGCCAAAAGTGGTCCATGACTACCAGCGCCGCTCCTTTCTAGAGCGACGAAAAATCCAACCCACTCGGGTAACTCGTGACCGCTTTCGGGTACGAGTATCGACTAGCATTCATAGATCCCAAGGGCCACTAGATCTGCCGTACCATCGCTGGGAAACCGTTTGGGGCCCGCAGTGATCTATCGCTGGGCCCTAGGTACCCACCCGAGCCAGTCGTTTCTATCGGTTACCTACAGCTCTCCGGATACCCCTAAGGGTTCCAGCCACCGAACACCCAATATTACGACACAAAGGGCGTTGCCATACAAGGAGATTAGAAAGTTACGCCACGGTAACAACGAGGCACCGAGATTACACAAAAACCGCGAAGAGAGTTTTGTAACTCTGTTCGAGGATAATCCTTACGATAAAAGAAATTTACCTAAATTCTCAAACAAGAGAACGAAGATGAGGACAAATAATATATACAGATCTATCATCCAAAATATTCCGAACCCGGTTTGGGAAGAAATAAAAGTGAAATTCGAAATGGATTAATTTTCCTATAAAAAGAAATTATTCCTGATTATTCTTAAACGTAGGATTAATAAGAACGCACAGAATTATTTTCGAACCATCTCGCTGGCCTCATTATAAGGATAATATAAAATAATCACTACTCTCACCGTGAGATATATTTACAAAAGGGATTTATAAACACCCGCGAGCGATGTACCTGAATAGTTAGGCAGCAGGCACGCCAACACGGCACCGCAGGGGGCCTCGCGCCCCTTTCATGATTTTCACAAGGATGTAAAACTTAGATAAAACCTATGTAACCATTATTAATCATTTACTAAGTTTTACATTGTCTATAAGTTAAGGAAGCTAGTTTGTTTAAGTTTATTTTATCATTTAAGGAGAACTGAAGGATTTTCGTCCCATAAGAAATATCAAAACAAAGGAATAATCGCGTTTCATCGCGCAAGGAAGAAAACAATAATTTAATAAACACAAATATGGGGCCAGAATACTGCGGAAATCTCTAATTAAGTTTAAAGAAAACGACAGAATATATATATATGCATACATCAATATATATACATATATACAGGGTGTAAGGTAACTATTGTACGATCGGCAAATGGTAGATAGCTGACGCTGCGCTGAAGAAAAAAGTCTTTTGGCGAAATTCGATCGGAGCAAAAATGAGAGCGTGATTAGCGTTTATAAGTTGACCAATCACAGCGAAGCGAACGTAGGTCCTGGCGACAGCGTTTCGACGCTTTGAACAATGGCGAACTTCGTTGGACTTCGCGACTGTGTGGTCAGAAAATTGACAATCGATAGCGAATTCGGCTGCTACTATGATCAGACAGGCTTTTTGAATGAAAACGGCGATCGGAATATGTTTTATTTATTTATTTTTCGACCCGTTCATCGAAAATATTGCAACGGGGCGTTATGTCGAACCTGGACGATGCTAACGGTGTCCAGGTTTCACCAGACGATTTCTCGAGGTCGCGCAACTTTGGCAACGGGGTTTTTCGTATTCCCGTCGTCGATAATGCTGCCGCGGGGCATTATGTCAAACCTGGCCAATGCTCGCGGTGTCCAGGTATCACGAGACGATTTCTCAAGGTCGCGCGACTTTGGCTACGGGGTTTTTCGTATCCCCGTCGTCGATCATGCTGCCGCGGGGCATTATGTCAAACCTGGCCAATGCTCGCGGTGTCCAGGTATCACGAGACGATTTCTCAAGGTCGCGCGGCTTTGGCTACGGGGTTTTTCATATCCCCGTCGTCGATAATGCTGCGGCGGGGCATTATGTCGAACCTGGACGATGCAAACAGTGTCCAGGTCTTACCAGACGATTTCTCGAGGTCGCGCAACTTTGGCAACGGGGTTTTTCGTATTCCCGTCGTCGATAATGCTGCCGCGGGGCATTATGTCAAACCTGGTCAATGCTCGCGGTGTCCAGGTATCACCAGACGATTAGTCGAGATCGTTCGACCTCGGCTACGTGGCTTTTCGAGTTCCGGTCGCCAACAATATCACTACGGGATATCATAGCGATCCTTGTCAATGATAGCGGCTGTTCAGATGTCACCAGACGATTTCTCGATGTAGAGCGACCTTGACTACGTAGCTTTTTAAGTTTAGGTGGTCGAACATATCGCTACGTGGAATCATAGCGAACCTGATCAATACTATCGGCGTTTAGGTGTTATCAGACGATTTCTCGACGTCGGGCGACCTTGGCTACATAGCTCTTTATATCCCAGTCCAGATATCCCAGATCATGGATAAATTTTTTTTCCTTTTATTTTTTTTCGATTAATTTTTATAGTAAAACCAAGGCCAAATCACGATTCACTTTGTAAAACGGTAGCTCATCGCTATTATATTCCAATAAGAAAGCTGGTTGTACTTAATAAAGTTTTTAAAAAAATGATTAATTTTTTAATTCACTACTTTCTCGTCGGCTCGTTCCTTGCCTCCATAATTGCCTCAATACTGTACATTTTGTGTAAAAAGGTGTTTCCCCTTCCACACAAATAAAATAATAATAATAAATAATTAGCTAAATTCGCTAGACGTGGGCACTAGGAGGATCTCGAGTGCAATCCTGACGGGACATCCAGCCTTTTATTATGAAGCACATGTGTATCGAGGAAAATCTCTGTCTCGCTATAGACAGACCGAGATTGATTTTATTTTATTTATTATTATTTTTTGTTTTTTGAGAACGATTTTCGTGGAACGTAAATGGAGTATCTGTACGTGGGCATCTTTTTATCTTATGGTTTCAATGAATAAGCCTTGTAAATGTTATCAGTGTATGCAGTGTAAACCAATGAAATGAATATATTCCTGAAACAGACATTATCGATAAAAAAAAGAACATTGTATGTTTTGCTGTTTCATCATTGGTTTCTCGATTTCAACTTTTGTTTATCAGTCCTCCATATTCAAGTGCCTCAATCGAGACGATTTTCAAAGAAATCTGGATGGATTACACGCGCGAAGAATATCTAAACATGATAGAATGTTTGGGGTGGGCGGAGGGAAATGGCGCCGCCGCGGCTCGACGATACAGGGCTTTGTACCCACGAAGAGCGCGTTTTCCAGGTCCTCGGGTCATTGAGGACGCACGACGACGTGCACGCGAGCGGGTGGACGTGTTACCGCGTAGAGGAGCCGACGGTGGTCCTCGCGTGAGGCAAAGGACCGCTGCACGCGAAGAATTAGTGCTCGAATTGTTTGCGGAGGATCCATGCACAAGTTCGCGAATCGTGGGTCGCGAGCTTGGGATGTCACATATGACGGTGAATGCGATAACAAGGGCTAACAGTCTTCGCCCATTTCATAAATGCCCCGTCCAGGAGTTGCATGGTGGTGACCCAGAGCAACGTCTTGACTTCTGTCGATGGCTAGTGAACCGACACGAAAAGGACGATCAGTTTATATACCGAATTTTGTTCAGTGACGAATCGACCTTCGATCGGAGTGGCGCAAGAAATTGTCACAATGAACATTTTTATTCCGTCGAGAATCCTCACGCGACGCGATCGAGAAGCCATCAAATACGATTCAACGTAAACATGTGGTGCGGCATCATTGGAGTTAATATAGTAAGTGAATTGATATAAAATATTAGATGGGTAATGGAGAGGGGGCGATGAAAATACAAAATAAAAAAAGGCAAGGAAACCAAAACTCGCAATTTAATTTTAGACTCCAGCTTGCGAGCTTCCAATGCGACTGAATGGCCTAAGTTACTTGCAATTTCTTCAAGAGAGGCTGCCAGAACTGCTTGAAGATGTGCCACTCGATCGACGCCAGGGAATGTGGTTCCAGCACGACGGGGCACCGGCCCATTTCAGGAGGATCGTTAGAGACTGGCTGAACGAGAGGTTCCCTAACAGGTGGATTGGCCGAGGGGGTACCGTCAATTGGCCTGCCAGATCCCCCGACCTTAATCCTCTGGATTATTTCCTTTGGGGACATGTTAAGGCCCATGTGTACGGCCGTACGCGACCTCGGGACGAGGAAGATCTGCGTGCTCGCATTCATGCAGCTATCAGGACCGTCACTGAAGAGATGCTCCGGTGTACGATGGACAACCTTATTGTCAGGGCGCGCAAGTGCATCGAAGTCGGCGGGGGTCATTTTGAGCAGTTGCTCTAAAGATGTGTGGTTTCATATGGGTCCTTCTCGACCAAATTTTTTCATTTACCCAGAGATGTATTTTGTTTAATACGGGTTTAATTTTTGTTTAATTTCATTTCGTATTGACGAAATGAAATCAGTGACGATTTCATCCGGCTCTTTGTTTTGCACTGGAGCTTATCTGACTCGGCTAATAAAATTCATACGATGCAATGTTTATTTGAGACGTCAACTATATTTGTGCAATCCGAGGAACTCTCTTCCATTCTATATTGGTATTCATTCTCATGAATTTCTTAGTTTATCCTCGCGTCAATTGCAGTCCGTGAGCGTCCTGTCCGATGGTCGTTAAGAACGCATCGAAACGTGCTTTACAAGTGTGTGAAGAAATTCTCGTTCGTTGTAGTCCTGATTTTCTCTCTCCCGCCGATAGTCCAGTTCGAACATCGATGAGATTCATTTGGTCTCGCTAGCCAAATTGCTTCCGAATAAATGGAGGAATCGGCATGTCCGATGACGTTAGCTTCCAACATCGTGAAGTATCGAATCTCTGACGCTTTTCGATGAGAATATCTTGCAGATTTCCTTTTTGCTAAGATCCTGGAAGCGAAATTCGTGATTCGCTTGGATAGCCAGATTGCTCGAACACGGAGAATATGTTCAGAGTAATATTAGCACTGACTAGGAAGAGCCATTGCTAATTTTATTGAAATGAAATCAACGGCGGGCGCTACATTCATTACAAAGGAGATCTTCATAACTTTTCCAAAATAGGTACGGAAATGTTAATTTCACTTCAGTTAACAAATTAAGAATAATATAACTTCGCTGAATCATTCGAGAAATGTAAGATTAATTCTTAATTTGTTAACTGAAATGAAATCAACATTTCTGTCCCGATTTTCGGATAGTTATGGAGGTCTCGTGTGTAATGAACGTAGCTCCCCAGTTGATTTCATTTCCACAAATTTAAACTGAGGTGTACAGCCTGGCTATCCGCGAGCGATTCTAGGGAGCTCAAGAACGATACTTAAAATGGCTATAGGAAGATACGAAATCAACAGTGTCTCTTGTGTTTTTAGAAGGAGCTCGGTAAGCTACTCTTGATGCTTTGGTAGACGCGATTGACTTCGTTTCCTTAAGATAAATAATTAAGAATTAATCTTATACTTCTCGAGCTCAACGATTCAGCGTCGTTAGATTATTATTAATTATTTATCTTAGGGAAACGAAGTCATTCGCCTCGGCCAAAGCATCGAAAGTAGCTTATTGAGCTTCTTCTAAAAACACAAGACACACTGTTGATTTCATCTCTTCCTATAGCCATTTTAAGCATCGTTCTTGAGCTCCCTAGAATCGCTCGCGGATAGCCTGGCTGTACACCTCAGTTTAAATTTGTGGACATGAAATCAACTAGGGGACTACGTTCATTACACACGAGACCTCCATAACTATCCAAAAATATGTACAGAAATGTTGATTTCACTTCAGTTAAAAAATTAAGAAATAATCTTACATTTCTCGAGATTAAGGATTCAACGAGTTTAGATTATTCTTAATTTGTTAACTGAAATGAAATCAACATTTCCGTGCCTATTTTCGGATAGTTATGAAGGTCTCGGATGTAATGAACGTAGCCCCCCAGTTGATTTCATTTCCACAAATTTGAACTGAGGTGTACAGCCTGGCTATGGGCGAGCGATTCTAGGGAGCTCAAGAACGATACTTAAAATGGCTATAGGTGGAGACGAAATCAACAGTGTCTCTTGTGTTTTTGGAAGGAGCTCAGTAAGCTACTCTCGATGCTTTGGTAGACGCGATTGACTTCGTTTCCTTAAGATAAATAATTAAGAATTAATCTTATACTTCTCGAGCTCAACGATTCAGCGTCGTTAGATTATTATTAATTATTTATCTTAGGGAAACGAAGTCATTCGCCTCGGCCAAAGCATCGAGAGTAGCTTATGGAGCTTCTTCTAAAAACACAAGACACACTGTTGATTTCATCTCTTCCTATAGCCATTTTAAGCATCGTTCTTGAGGTCCCTAGAATCGCTCGCGGATAGCCAGGCTGTATACCTCAGTTTAAATGTGTGGAAATGAAATCAACTAGGGGACTACGTTCATTACTCACGAGACCTCCATAACTATCCAAAAATAGGTACAGAAATGTTGATTTCATTTCAGTTAAAAAATTAAGAATTTATCTTACATTTCTCGAGTTTAATGATTCAACGAGTTTAGATTATTCTTAATTTGTTAACTGAAATGAAATCAACATTTCGGTCCCGATTTTCGGATAGTTATGGAGGTCTCGTGTGTAATGAACGTAGCTCCCCAGTTGATTTCATTTCCACAAATTTAAACTGAGGTGTACAGCCTGGCTATCCGCGAGCGATTCTAGGGAGCTCAAGAATGATACTTAAAATGGCTATAGGAAGATACGAAATCAACAGTGTCTCTTGTGTTTTTAGAAGGAGCTCGGTAAGCTACTCTTGATGCTTTGGTAGACGCGATTGACTTCGTTTCCGTAAGATAAATAATTAAGAATTAATCTTATACTTCTCGAGCTCAACGATTCAGCGTCGTTAGATTATTATTAATTATTTATCTTAAGGAAACGAAGTCATTCGCCTCGGCCAAAGCATCGAGAGTAGCTTATGGAGCTTCTTCTAAAAACACAAGACACACTGTTGATTTCATCTCTTCCTATAGCCATTTTAAGCATCGTTCTTGAGCTCCCTAGAATCGCTCGCGGATAGCCAGGCTGTATACCTCAGTTTAAATGTGTGGAAATGAAATAAACTAGGAGACTACGTTCATTACTCACGAGACCTCCATAACTATCCAAAAATAGGTACAGAAATGTTGATTTCATTTCAGTTAAAAAATTAAGAATTAATCTTACATTTCTCGAAATTAATGATTCAACGAGTTTAGATTATTCTTAATTTGTTAACTGAAATGAAATCAACATTTCTGTCCCGATTTTCGGATAGTTATGGAGGTCTCGTGTGTAATGAACGTAGCTCCCCAGTTGACTTCATTTCCACAAATTTAAACTGAGTTGTACAGCCTGGCTATCCGCGAGCGATTCTAGAGAGCTCAAGAACGATACTTAAAATGGCTATAGGAAGATACGAAATCAACAGTGTCTCTTGTGTTTTTAGAAGGAGCTCGGTAAGCTACTCTTGATGCTTTGGTAGACGCGATTGACTTCGTTTCCTTAAGATAAATAATTAAGAATTAATCTTATACTTCTCGAGCTCAACGATTCAGCGTCGTTAGATTATTATTAATTATTTATCTTAGGGAAACGAAGTCATTCGCCTCGGCCAAAGCATCGAGAGTAGCTTATTGAGCTTCTTCTAAAAACACAAGACACACTGTTGATTTCATCTCTTCCTATAGCCATTTTAAGCATCGTTCTTGAGCTCCCTAGAATCGCTCGCGGATAGCCGGGCTGTACACCTCAGTTTAAATTTGTGGACATGAAATCAACTAGGGGACTACGTTCATTACACACGAGACCTCCATAACTATCCAAAAATATGTACAGAAATGTTGATTTCACTTCAGTTAAAAAATTAAGAATTAATCTTACATTTCTCGAAATTAATGATTCAACGAGTTTAGATTATTCTTAATTTGTTAACTGAAATGAAATCAACATTTCTGTCCCGATTTTCGGATAGTTATGGAGGTCTCGTGTGTAATGAACGTAGCTCCCCAGTTGACTTCATTTCCACAAATTTAAACTGAGTTGTACAGCCTGGCTATCCGCGAGCGATTCTAGGGAGCTCAAGAACGATACTTAAAATGGCTATAGGAAGATACGAAATCAACAGTGTCTCTTGTGTTTTTAGAAGGAGCTCGGTAAGCTACTCTTGATGCTTTGGTAGACGCGATTGACTTCGTTTCCTTAAGATAAATAATTAAGAATTAATCTTATACTTCTCGAGCTCAACGATTCAGCGTCGTTAGATTATTATTAATTATTTATCTTAGGGAAACGAAGTCATTCGCCTCGGCCAAAGCATCGAGAGTAGCTTATTGAGCTTCTTCTAAAAACACAAGACACACTGTTGATTTCATCTCTTCCTATAGCCATTTTAAGCATCGTTCTTGAGCTCCCTAGAATCGCTCGCGGATAGCCGGGCTGTACACCTCAGTTTAAATTTGTGGACATGAAATCAACTAGGGGACTACGTTCATTACACACGAGACCTCCATAACTATCCAAAAATATGTACAGAAATGTTGATTTCACTTCAGTTAAAAAATTAAGAATTAATCTTACATTTCTCGAAATTAATGATTCAACGAGTTTATATTATTCTTAATTTGTTAACTGAAATGAAATCAACATTTCTGTCCCGATTTTCGGATAGTTATGGAGGTCTCGTGTGTAATGAACGTAGCTCCCCAGTTGATTTCATTTCCACAAATTTAAACTGAGTTGTACAGCCTGGCTATCCGCGAGCGATTCTAGGGAGCTCAAGAACGATACTTAAAATGGCTATAGGAAGATACGAAATCAACAGTGTCTCTTGTGTTTTTAGAAGGAGCTCGGTAAGCTACTCTTGATGCTTTGGTAGACGCGATTGACTTCGTTTCCTTAAGATAAATAATTAAGAATTAAGCTTATACTTCTCGAGCTCAACGATTCAGCGTCGTTAGATTATTATTAATTATTTATCTTAGGGAAACGAAGTCATTCGCCTCGGCCAAAGCATCGAGAGTAGCTTATTGAGCTTCTTCTAAAAACACAAGACACACTGTTGATTTCATCTCTTCCTATAGCCATTTTAAGCATCGTTCTTGAGCTCCCTAGAATCGCTCGCGGATAGCCGGGCTGTACACCTCAGTTTAAATTTGTGGACATGAAATCAACTAGGGGACTACGTTCATTACACACGAGACCTCCATAACTATCCAAAAATATGTACAGAAATGTTGATTTCACTTCAGTTAAAAAATTAAGAATTAATCTTACATTTCTCGAGATTAATGATTCAACGAGTTTAGATTATTCTTAATTTGTTAACTGAAATGAAATCAACATTTCTGTCCCGATTTTCGGATAGTTATGGAGGTCTCGTGTGTAATGAACGTAGCTCCCCAGTTGACTTCATTTCCACAAATTTAAACTGAGTTGTACAGCCTGGCTATCCGCGAGCGATTCTAGGGAGCTCAAGAACGATACTTAAAATGGCTATAGGAAGATACGAAATCAACAGTGTCTCTTGTGTTTTTAGAAGGAGCTCGGTAAGCTACTCTTGATGCTTTGGTAGACGCGATTGACTTCGTTTCCTTAAGATAAATAATTAAGAATTAATCTTATACTTCTCGAGCTCAACGATTCAGCGTCGTTAGATTATTATTAATTATTTATCTTAGGGAAACGAAGTCATTCGCCTCGGCCAAAGCATCGAGAGTAGCTTATTGAGCTTCTTCTAAAAACACAAGACACACTGTTGATTTCATCTCTTCCTATAGCCATTTTAAGCATCGTTCTTGAGCTCCCTAGAATCGCTCGCGGATAGCCGGGCTGTACACCTCAGTTTAAATTTGTGGACATGAAATCAACTAGGGGACTACGTTCATTACACACGAGACCTCCATAACTATCCAAAAATATGTACAGAAATGTTGATTTCACTTCAGTTAAAAAATTAAGAATTAATCTTACATTTCTCGAAATTAATGATTCAACGAGTTTATATTATTCTTAATTTGTTAACTGAAATGAAATCAACATTTCTGTCCCGATTTTCGGATAGTTATGGAGGTCTCGTGTGTAATGAACGTAGCTCCCCAGTTGATTTCATTTCCACAAATTTAAACTGAGTTGTACAGCCTGGCTATCCGCGAGCGATTCTAGGGAGCTCAAGAACGATACTTAAAATGGCTATAGGAAGATACGAAATCAACAGTGTCTCTTGTGTTTTTAGAAGGAGCTCGGTAAGCTACTCTTGATGCTTTGGTAGACGCGATTGACTTCGTTTCCTTAAGATAAATAATTAAGAATTAAGCTTATACTTCTCGAGCTCAACGATTCAGCGTCGTTAGATTATTATTAATTATTTATCTTAGGGAAACGAAGTCATTCGCCTCGGCCAAAGCATCGAGAGTAGCTTATTGAGCTTCTTCTAAAAACACAAGACACACTGTTGATTTCATCTCTTCCTATAGCCATTTTAAGCATCGTTCTTGAGCTCCCTAGAATCGCTCGCGGATAGCCGGGCTGTACACCTCAGTTTAAATTTGTGGACATGAAATCAACTAGGGGACTACGTTCATTACACACGAGACCTCCATAACTATCCAAAAATATGTACAGAAATGTTGATTTCACTTCAGTTAAAAAATTAAGAATTAATCTTACATTTCTCGAGATTAATGATTCAACGAGTTTAGATTATTCTTAATTTGTTAACTGAAATGAAATCAACATTTCTGTCCCGATTTTCGGATAGTTATGGAGGTCTCGTGTGTAATGAACGTAGCTCCCCAGTTGATTTCATTTCCACAAATTTAAACTGAGGTGTACAGCCTGGCTATCCGCGAGCGATTCTAGGGAGCTCAAGAATGATACTTAAAATGGCTATAGGAAGATACGAAATCAACAGTGTGTCTTGTGTTTTTAGAAGAAGCTCAATAAGCTACTCTCGATGCTTTGGCCGAGGCGAATGACTTCGTTTCCTTAAGATAAATAATTAATAATAAACTAACGACGCTGAATCGTTGAGCTCGAGAAGTATAAGATTAATTCTTAATTATTTATCTTAAGGAAACGAAGTCAATCGCGTCTACCAAAGCATCAAGAGTAGCTTACCGAGCTCCTTCTAAAAACACAAGACACACTGTTGATTTCGTATCTTCCTATAGCCATTTTAAGTATCGTTCTTGAGCTCCCTAGAATCGCTCGCGGATAGCCAGGCTGTACAACTCAGTTTAAATTTGTGGAAATGAAGTCAACTGGGGAGCTACGTTCATTACACACGAGACCTCCATAACTATCCGAAAATCGGGACAGAAATGTTGATTTCATTTCAGTTAACAAATTAAGAATAATCTAAACTCGTTGAATCATTAATTTCGAGAAATGTAAGATTAATTCTTAATTTTTTAACTGAAATGAAATCAACATTTCTGTACCTATTTTTGGATAGTTATGGAGGTCTCGTGAGTAATGAACGTAGTCTCCTAGTTGATTTCATTTCCACACATTTAAACTGAGGTATACAGCCTGGCTATCCGCGAGCGATTCTAGGGAGCTCAAGAACGATGCTTAAAATGGCTATAGGAAGAGATGAAATCAACAGTGTGTCTTGTGTTTTTAGAAGAAGCTCCATAAGCTACTCTCGATGCTTTGGCCGAGGCGAATGACTTCGTTTCCCTAAGATAAATAATTAATAATAATCTAACGGCGCTGAATCGTTGAGCTCGAGAAGTATAAGATTAATTCTCAATTATTTATCTTACGGAAACGAAGTCAATCGCGTCTACCAAAGCATCAAGAGTAGCTTACCGAGCTCCTTCTAAAAACACAAGAGACACTGTTGATTTCATCTCTTCCTATAGCCATTTTAAGCATCGTTCTTGAGCTCCCTAGAATCGCTCGCGGATAGCCGGGCTGTACACCTCAGTTTAAATTTGTGGACATGAAATCAACTAGGGGACTACGTTCATTACACACGAGACCTCCATAACTATCCAAAAATATGTACAGAAATGTTGATTTCACTTCAGTTAAAAAATTAAGAATTAATCTTACATTTCTCGAGATTAATGATTCAACGAGTTTAGATTATTCTTAATTTGTTAACTGAAATGAAATCAACATTTCTGTCCCGATTTTCGGATAGTTATGGAGGTCTCGTGTGTAATGAACGTAGCTCCCCAGTTGATTTCATTTCCACAAATTTAAACTGAGGTGTACAGCCTGGCTATCCGCGAGCGATTCTAGGGAGCTCAAGAATGATACTTAAAATGGCTATAGGAAGATACGAAATCAACAGTGTCTCTTGTGTTTTTAGAAGGAGCTCGGTAAGCTACTCTTGATGCTTTGGTAGACGCGATTGACTTCGTTTCCGTAAGATAAATAATTAAGAATTAATCTTATACTTCTCGAGCTCAACGATTCAGCGTCGTTAGATTATTATTAATTATTTATCTTAGGGAAACGAAGTCATTCGCCTCGGCCAAAGCATCGAGAGTAGCTTATGGAGCTTCTTCTAAAAACACAAGACACACTGTTGATTTCATCTCTTCCTATAGCCATTTTAAGCATCGTTCTTGAGCTCCCTAGAATCGCTCGCGGATAGCCAGGCTGTATACCTCAGTTTAAATGTGTGGAAATGAAATCAACTAGGAGACTACGTTCATTACTCACGAGACCTCCATAACTATCCAAAAATAGGTACAGAAATGTTGATTTCATTTCAGTTAAAAAATTAAGAATTAATCTTACATTTCTCGAAATTAATGATTCAACGAGTTTAGATTATTCTTAATTTGTTAACTGAAATGAAATCAACATTTCTGTCCCGATTTTCGGATAGTTATGGAGGTCTCGTGTGTAATGAACGTAGCTCCCCAGTTGACTTCATTTCCACAAATTTAAACTGAGTTGTACAGCCTGGCTATCCGCGAGCGATTCTAGGGAGCTCAAGAACGATACTTAAAATGGCTATAGGAAGATACGAAATCAACAGTGTGTCTTGTGTTTTTAGAAGGAGCTCGGTAAGCTACTCTTGATGCTTTGGTAGACGCGATTGACTTCGTTTCCTTAAGATAAATAATTAAGAATTAATCTTATACTTCTCGAGCTCAACGATTCAGCGTCGTTAGATTATTATTAATTATTTATCTTAGGGAAACGAAGTCATTCGCCTCGGCCAAAGCATCGAGAGTAGCTTATTGAGCTTCTTCTAAAAACACAAGACACACTGTTGATTTCATCTCTTCCTATAGCCATTTTAAGCATCGTTCTTGAGCTCCCTAGAATCGCTCGCGGATAGCCGGGCTGTACACCTCAGTTTAAATTTGTGGACATGAAATCAACTAGGGGACTACGTTCATTACACACGAGACCTCCATAACTATCCAAAAATATGTACAGAAATGTTGATTTCACTTCAGTTAAAAAATTAAGAATTAATCTTACATTTCTCGAGATTAATGATTCAACGAGTTTAGATTATTCTTAATTTGTTAACTGAAATGAAATCAACATTTCTGTCCCGATTTTCGGATAGTTATGGAGGTCTCGTGTGTAATGAACGTAGCTCCCCAGTTGATTTCATTTCCACAAATTTAAACTGAGGTGTACAGCCTGGCTATCCGCGAGCGATTCTAGGGAGCTCAAGAATGATACTTAAAATGGCTATAGGAAGATACGAAATCAACAGTGTCTCTTGTGTTTTTAGAAGGAGCTCGGTAAGCTACTCTTGATGCTTTGGTAGACGCGATTGACTTCGTTTCCGTAAGATAAATAATTAAGAATTAATCTTATACTTCTCGAGCTCAACGATTCAGCGTCGTTAGTTTATTATTAATTATTTATCTTAAGGAAACGAAGTCATTCGCCTCGGCCAAAGCATCGAGAGTAGCTTATGGAGCTTCTTCTAAAAACACAAGACACACTGTTGATTTCATCTCTTCCTATAGCCATTTTAAGCATCGTTCTTGAGCTCCCTAGAATCGCTCGCGGATAGCCAGGCTGTATACCTCAGTTTAAATGTGTGGAAATGAAATCAACTAGGGGACTACGTTCATTACTCACGAGACCTCCATAACTATCCAAAAATAGGTACAGAAATGTTGATTTCATTTCAGTTAAAAAATTAAGAATTAATCTTACATTTCTCGAAATTAATGATTCAACGAGTTTAGATTATTCTTAATTTGTTAACTGAAATGAAATCAACATTTCTGTCCCGATTTTCGGATAGTTATGGAGGTCTCGTGTGTAATGAACGTAGCTCCCCAGTTGATTTCATTTCCACACATTTAAACTGAGGTGTACAGCCTGGCTATCCGCGAGCGATTCTAGGGAGCTCAAGAACGATGCTTAAAATGGCTATAGGAAGAGATGAAATCAACAGTGTGTCTTGTGTTTTTAGAAGAAGCTCCATAAGCTACTCTCGATGCTTTGGCCGAGGCGAATGACTTCGTTTCCTTAAGATAAATAATTAATAATAAACTAACGACGCTGAATCGTTGAGCTCGAGAAGTATAAGATTAATTCTTAATTATTTATGCAATAAATTTACGAGTTTACGCAATCGAGTTTAGATTATTCTTAATTTGTTAACTGAAATGAAATCAACATTTCTGTCCCGATTTTCGGATAGTTATGGAGGTCTCGTGTGTAATGAACGTAGCTCCCCAGTTGATTTCATTTCCACAAATTTAAACTGAGGTGTACAGCCTGGCTATCCGCGAGCGATTCTAGGGAGCTCAAGAATGATACTTAAAATGGCTATAGGAAGATACGAAATCAACAGTGTCTCTTGTGTTTTTAGAAGGAGCTCGGTAAGCTACTCTTGATGCTTTGGTGGACGCGATTGACTTCGTTTCCGTAAGATAAATAATTAAGAATTAATCTTATACTTCTCGAGCTCAACGATTCAGCGTCGTTAGATTATTATTAATTATTTATCTTAGGGAAACGAAGTCATTCGCCTCGGCCAAAGCATCGAGAGTAGCTTATGGAGCTTCTTCTAAAAACACAAGACACACTGTTGATTTCATCTCTTACTATAGCCATTTTAAGCATCGTTCTTGAGGTCCCTAGAATCGCTCGCGGATAGCCAGGCTGTATACCTCAGTTTAAATTTGTGGAAATGAAATCAACTGGGGAGCTACGTTCATTACACACGAGACCTCCATAACTATCCGAAAATCGGGACAGAAATGTTGATTTCATTTCAGTTAACAAATTAAGAATAATCTAAACTCGTTGAATCATTAAACTCGAGAAATGTAAGATAAATTCTTAATTTTTTAACTGAAATGAAATCAACATTTCTGTACCTATTTTTGGATAGTTATGGAGGTCTCGTGAGTAATGAACGTAGTCCCCTAGTTGATTTCATTTCCACACATTTAAACTGAGGTATACAGCCTGGCTATCCGCGAGCGATTCTAGGGACTTCAAGAACGATGCTTAAAATGGCTATAGTAAGAGATGAAATCAACAGTGTGTCTTGTGTTTTTAGAAGAAGCTCCATAAGCTACTCTCGATGCTTTGGCCGAGGCGAATGACTTCGTTTCCCTAAGATAAATAATTAATAATAATCTAACGACGCTGAATCGTTGAGCTCGAGAAGTATAAGATTAATTCTTAATTATTTATCTTAAGGAAACGAAGTCAATCGCGTCTACCAAAGCATCGAGAGTAGCTTACCGAGCTCCTTCCAAAAACACAAGAGACACTGTTGATTTCGTCTCCACCTATAGCCATTTTAAGTATCGTTCTTGAGCTCCCTAGAATCGCTCGCCCATAGCCAGGCTGTACACCTCAGTTCAAATTTGTGGAAATGAAATCAACTGGGGGGCTACGTTCATTACATCCGAGACCTTCATAACTATCCGAAAATAGGCACGGAAATGTTGATTTCATTTCAGTTAACAAATTAAGAATAATCTAAACTCGTTGAATCCTTAATCTCGAGAAATGTAAGATTAATTCTTAATTTTTTAACTGAAGTGAAATCAACATTTCTGTACATATTTTTGGATAGTTATGGAGGTCTCGTGTGTAATGAACGTAGTCCCCTAGTTGATTTCATGTCCACAAATTTAAACTGAGGTGTACAGCCCGGCTATCCGCGAGCGATTCTAGGGAGCTCAAGAACGATGCTTAAAATGGCTATAGGAAGAGATGAAATCAACAGTGTGTCTTGTGTTTTTAGAAGAAGCTCAATAAGCTACTCTCGATGCTTTGGCCGAGGCGAATGACTTCGTTTCCCTAAGATAAATAATTAATAATAATCTAACGACGCTGAATCGTTGAGCTCGAGAAGTATAAGATTAATTCTTAATTATTTATCTTAAGGAAACGAAGTCAATCGCGTCTACCATAGCATCAAGAGTAGCTTACCGAGCTCCTTCTAAAAACACAAGAGACACTGTTGATTTCGTATCTTCCTATAGCCATTTTAAGTATCGTTCTTGAGCTCCCTAGAATCGCTCGCGGATAGCCAGGCTGTACAACTCAGTTTAAATTTGTGGAAATGAAGTCAACTGGGGAGCTACGTTCATTACACACGAGACCTCCATAACTATCCGAAAATCGGGACAGAAATGTTGATTTCATTTCAGTTAACAAATTAAGAATAATCTAAACTCGTTGAATCATTAATTTCGAGAAATGTAAGATTAATTCTTAATTTTTTAACTGAAATGAAATCAACATTTCTGTACCTATTTTTGGATAGTTATGGAGGTCTCGTGAGTAATGAACGTAGTCTCCTAGTTTATTTCATTTCCACACATTTAAACTGAGGTATACAGCCTGGCTATCCGCGAGCGATTCTAGGGAGCTCAAGAACGATGCTTAAAATGGCTATAGGAAGAGATGAAATCAACAGTGTGTCTTGTGTTTTTAGAAGAAGCTCCATAAGCTACTCTCGATGCTTTGGCCGAGGCGAATGACTTCGTTTCCTTAAGATAAATAATTAATAATAATCTAACGACGCTGAATCGTTGAGCTCGAGAAGTATAAGATTAATTCTTAATTATTTATCTTACGGAAACGAAGTCAATCGCGTCCACCAAAGCATCAAGAGTAGCTTACCGAGCTCCTTCTAAAAACACAAGAGACACTGTTGATTTCGTATCTTCCTATAGCCATTTTAAGTATCATTCTTGAGCTCCCTAGAATCGCTCGCGGATAGCCAGGCTGTACACCTCAGTTTAAATTTGTGGAAATGAAATCAACTGGGGAGCTACGTTCATTACACACGAGACCTCCATAACTATCCGAAAATCGGGACAGAAATGTTGATTTCATTTCAGTTAACAAATTAAGAATAATCTAAACTCGATTGCGTAAACTCGTAAATTTATTGCATAAATAATTAAGAATTAATCTTATACTTCTCGAGCTCAACGATTCAGCGTCGTTAGATTATTATTAATTATTTATCTTAGGGAAACGAAGTCATTCGCCTCGGCCAAAGCATCGAGAGTAGCTTATTGAGCTTCTTCTAAAAACACAAGACACACTGTTGATTTCATCTCTTCCTATAGCCATTTTAAGCATCGTTCTTGAGCTCCCTAGAATCGCTCGCGGATAGCCGGGCTGTACACCTCAGTTTAAATTTGTGGACATGAAAGCAACTAGGGGACTACGTTCATTACACACGAGACCTCCATAACTATCCAAAAATATGTACAGAAATGTTGATTTCACTTCAGTTAAAAAATTAAGAATTAATCTTACATTTCTCGAGATTAAGGATTCAACGAGTTTAGAATATTCTTAATTTGTTAACTGAAATGAAATCAACATTTCCGTGCCTATTTTCGGATAGTTATGAAGGTCTCGGATGTAATGAACGTAGCCCCCCAGTTGATTTCATTTCCACAAATTTGAACTGAGGTGTACAGCCTGGCTATGGGCGAGCGATTCTAGGGAGCTCAAGAACGATACTTAAAATGGCTATAGGTGGAGACGAAATCAACAGTGTCTCTTGTGTTTTTGGAAGGAGCTCGGTAAGCTACTCTCGATGCTTTGGTAGATGCGATTGACTTCGTTTCCTTAAGATAAATCATTAAGAATTAATCTTATACTTCTCGAGCTCAACGATTCAGCGTCGTTAGATTATTATTAATTATTTATCTTAGGGAAACGAAGTCATTCGCCTCGGCCAAAGCATCGGGAGTAGCTTATCGAGCTTCTTCTAAAAACACAAGACACACTGTTGATTTCATCTCTTCCTATAGCCATTTTAAGCATCGTTCTTGAGCTCCCTAGAATCGCTCGCGGATAGCCAGGCTGTACACCTCAGTTTAAATTTGTGGAAATGAAATCAACTGGGGAGCTACGTTCATTACACACGAGACCTCCATAACTATCCGAAAATCGGGACAGAAATGTTGATTTCATTTCAGTTAACAAATTAAGAATAATCTAAACTCGTTGAATCATTAATCTCGAGAAATGTAAGATTAATTCTTAATTTTTTAACTGAAATGAAATCAACATTTCTGTACCTATTTTTGGATAGTTATGGAGGTCTCGTGTGTAATGAACGTAGTCCCCTAGTTGATTCCATTTCCACACATTTAAACTGAGGTATACAGCCTGGCTATCCGCGAGCGATTGTAGGGAGCTCAAGAACGATGCTTAAAATGGCTATAGGAAGAGATGAAATCAACAGTGTGTCTTGTGTTTTTAGAAGAAGCTCAATAAGCTACTCTCGATGCTTTAGCCGAGGCGAATGACTTCGTTTCCCTAAGATAAATAATTAATAATAATCTAACGACGCTGAATCGTTGAGCTCGAGAAGTATAAGATTAATTCTTAATTATTTATCTTAAGGAAACGAAGTCAATCGCGTCTACCAAAGCATCAAGAGTAGCTTACCGAGCTCCTTCTAAAAACACAAGAGACACTGTTGATTTCATCTCTTCCTATAGCCATTTTAAGCATCGTTCTTGAGCTCCCTAGAATCGCTCGCGGATAGCCAGGCTGTATACCTCAGTTTAAATGTGTGGAAATGAAATCAACTAGGGGGCTACGTTCATTACACACGAGACCTCCATAACTATCCAAAAATAGGTACAGAAATGTTGATTTCATTTCAGTTAAAAAATTAAGAATTAATCTTACATTTCTCGAGATTAATGATTCAACGAGTTTAGATTATTCTTAATTTGTTAACTGAAATGAAATCAACATTTCTGTACCTATTTTTGGATAGTTATGGAGGTCTCGTGTGTAATGAACGTAGTCCCCTAGTTGATTTCTTTTCCACAAATTTAAACTGAGGTGTACAGCCTGGCTATCCCCCAGCGATTCTAGGGAGCTCAAGAACGATGCTTAAAATGGCTATAGGAAGAGATGAAATCAACAGTGTCTCTTGTGTTTTTAGAAGAAGTTCGATAAGCTACTCTCGATGCTTTGGCCGAGGCGAATGACTTCGTTTCCCTAAAATAAATAATTAATAATAATCTAACGACGCCGAATCGTTGAGCTCGAGAAGTATAAGATTAATTCTTAATTATTTATCTTAAGGAAACGAAGTTAATCGTGTCTACCAAAGCATCGAGAGTAGCTTATCGAGCTCTTTCCAAAAACACAAGAGACACTGTTGATTTCGTCTCCACCTATAGCCATTTTAAGTATCGTTCTTGAGCTCCCTAGAATCGCTCGCCCATAGCCAGGCTGTACACCTCAGTTCAAATTTGTGGAAATTAAATCAACTGGGGGGTTACGTTCATTACATCCGAGACCTTCATAACTATCCGAAAATAGGCACGGAAATGTTGATTTAATTTCAGTTAAAAACTGAAGAATTAATCTTACATTTTTCGAGTTCTATGACTCAGCGACGTTAGGTATTCGTGCGATTGCAAATATTGTGCAAACGGAGCTACAGGAACAATTAGTCGACCAAACACTTCCGGAATATTGATAATATTTTTTTAGTACTTCACTACTGCTTTTTTTTTTAACTAGCGCTTGCGTACGTTGGACATCGTCCTAACAGATTTCTCCTCGATGAAATATCATTCAGGATGAATTTTTTTGCTATACCCATTACAAAAAAAATTCCTCAGTACTCACTTTAGAACGTCGGATGCGACATCCGACATTCTAAAGTGAGTACTGAAGGATTTTCATAACAATAAAACATTTTTCAAAGAAAGTGACACTTGCACACATGCCACCCGATAGAATGTCGTGCGCTCAGATGCCCTTTTGTTACCACGTGTTTTGTTTCATCCTGAATGATATATCATCGAGGAGAAATCTGTTAGGACGATGTCCAACGCACGCAAGATCCAGTTTAAAACAAAAAAAATAGTGAAATACGAAAAAAATATTATCAATATTCCGGAAGTGTTTGGTCGACTAATTGTTGCTGTAGCTCCGTTTGTACAATATTTGCAGTCGCACGAATATCTGCTTAGCGATCATGTCGTGTCAATTTGTCATTCCGTGTACAAGTGCCCTCAAAAACAGCCCGACGGATGTACATACGGAACTTCATTAAGCAAAAGCGAAATTTCCTTTTGGACTTCCTCAAAATTAACGGCATCGAAGGAAGCACTAAAAAACATTCCAAATTGTAAGTATGCCGCTTAATCTTTACATATCTGCTTAATTAAAAATGTCAACTTTTTTTTTTTAATGGCAGCCATAATTATGAAGATATCGGCAAGGCAGCACGGCGCAAACTCGACGGAGGAGAATGTGAAAGGGAGAATGAAACAGCTAGGGGAAAAAAGAACGAAGATGTCAGCGAAAGAAAGAACGAAGCGGTCAGCAAAAGACCAAACGAAGGAGTGAGCGAAGCAAGGTGTGAAGAAAAAAACAAAAGCAGAAATGAAGGCGTGAGCGGAGGAGGGAGTCAGATACAGATCGAAGGAGGGCAGTATAGAGAGAGAGAAACAGAGAACGAAAGAATCGGCGGAACGGAGCGTGAAACAATGAACGAAGAAGATTATGAAAGTGAGAACGAAGAAGCCACTGAAACGGAGAATGAGGCAGCGAGTCAAAGAAAGCATAAGGGAACCAGTGAGCTAGAGAGCCAAGAAGAACGTGAAAGAAAAAACGAAGGAGAACGTGAAGGAGCAAACGAAAAAGCTAGGAAACGAGTGAATGAAAGAGAGAACGAAGGAGCCAGTGAAGGAGAGAATAAACGAGTCAGCGAAGGATTGGACGAAGGAGTCAGCGAAGCAAAGCGTGGAGAAGAAAGAGAAAAAGTAAGCAAAGGGGTGAACAGAGAAGAGTTTGAAATGCAGATCGTCAGAACGAGTGAAGGGGGGCTTTACACAGAGAAAGAAAAAGAGAACGAAGGAACTAGTGCAACGGAGCGTGAAGGACAGATTGAAGAAGAAGGTGAAAGAGTAAACGACGGGGCGAGCAGAGGACAGTGTGAAATTCAGGTCGAAGGAACGAGCGAAAGAGGGCTTTACAGAGAAAGTGAAATAGAGAACGAAAGCGTGGCGTGAAACAGAGCGTGAAAGAGAGATCGAAGAAGAAGGCGATAGAGAAAACGAGGGCGTTGAAAGAGAGAATAAAGGAGCCGGTGAAGGATTGGACGAAGGAGTGAGCGAAGCAAAGTGTGAAGGAGAAAAAGAAAAACTAAACGAAGGGGTGAGCAGAGAAGGGTTTGAAATGCTGATCGACAGAACGAGTGAAGGGGGGCTTTACAGAGAGAGAGAAAAAGAGAACGAAGGAGCTAGTGCAACGGAGCGTGAAGGAGAGATTGAAGAAGAAGGTGAAAGAGAGAATGAAGGAGTGAGTGCCGCAATGCGTGAAGAAGAAAGAGTCAGAGGAAACGACGGGGCGAGCAGAGGAGAGTGTGATGTACAGGTCGAAGGAACGAGCGAAGGAGGGCTTCACAGAGAGAGTGAAACACAGGTCGAAGGAACGAGCGAAGGAGGACTTTACAGAGAAAGAGAAAGAGAGAACGAAAGCGTGAGTGAAACAGACCGTGAAAGAGAGATCGAAGAAGAAGGCGAAAGAGAAAACGAAGAAGTTGAAAGAGAGAATAAAGGAGCCAGTGAAGGAGAGAATAAAGGAGCCAGTGAAGGAGAGAATAAAGGAGCCAGTGAAGGATAGAATAAAGGAGCCAGTGAAGGAGAGAATAAAGGAGTCAGCAAAGGATTGGACGAAGGGGGGAGCGAAGCAAAGTGTGGAGGAGACAGAGAAAAAGTAAACGAAGGGGTGGCCAGAGAAGGGTTTGAAATGCAGATCGACAGAACGAGTGAAGGGGGGCTTTACAGAGAGAGAGAAAAAGAGAACGAAGGAGTTAGTGCAACGGAGCGAGGAGAGAATAAAGTAGTGAGCAAAAGACAGTGTGAAAGAGATCGCGAAAGAAAAAACAATAAGAATAAAAGAAAAGCTGAAAGTACGAAGAGCTTCGAAGGATCGAAGAGAAAGAGAGCAAACAGAAAAGCCAAAAAAGATAAGCAAGAAGATGCCGCTGGACCCAGCAACGAGAGAGTGAAGAAAAATAATGATGGAGACACTGAAGCAAAGGCAAACGAAGTACCGGTGAAGCCGAAACGAAAAAAAAGAGGAGAATTAGAGCTTCTGATCAAAGCGCAACAATTTTTTTTTAAATCAACTCCTTAAAACAATAATTATTACTGTTATTATTATTTGAAATTATAAAACAGGTGGTTAGTTAATAATTGTTATTGTATTAACTAATAAATATCGTGAAAATGGCACATTTTTAGGATGCTTCCATGCAATTTTTTTTCTTATTTCGCAAAATTCCTTCGATCAGCTGCCTTCGGCACAGACTAGAAAATGATTTAAAATATCTCTAGCACGAAGCTTCTAATTATAAACCGTAGATAAATGTTCTTATAGCGGCAACCGATCGTCCGTTACGATGCCTCGTTACGATGCCGTAACATTTGATGCAGTCTTGAAGATATACGGATTTTGTGTATTACCTGATAATGGACGAAAGAAGCGGACGTTGAATTGGCTTATCCACGTTCTGCAAAAGTTCGTTGAGCTCCTCATCTTCTTTTCTTTCGTTCCCTGCAATAATTTATATTCGGCAGGCACTTCAACCCCAATCCGTAGATGGTAAACAAACGATTAATCTGCTGGATCTCTCAGTTCTATTTCACCATAATTCTCAAATTTATTGTGATATGTTGACATTAAATTAAATATTACAATGATACATGTCGATAATCAAACACGGCAGAACATTGCAATCGGTCGAATGAACAAATCAAAAAAACACTTGAACAATATACAACACGCTCCTTGTGACACACAGGACAACTCGACCGAAATACAAAACAATAAATCGTGAGACTTCACAGCAAATGCTGAAACGGTCCCCCGCCAACTTCAATGCACTTGCGCGCCCTTACAATGAGTTTCTCCATGGCACTACGGAGCATGTCCTTAGTGATGGTCCTGGTAGCTGCGTGAATTCGAGCGCACAAATCTTGCTCATCTCGAGGCTGGTCACGGCCATATACGTAGGCCATCACATATTCCCAAAGGAAATAGTTCACGGGGTTCAGATCGGGGGATCGTGCAGGCCAGTTAACGGGGCCCCCTCGGCCAATCCACTTGTCGGGGAAGGTCTCCGTCAGCCAGTCCCGAACGATCCTCGTCGAATGGGTTGGTGCGCCGTTATGCTGAAACCACATTTCGTGGCGACGAACGACGGGGACGTTTGTCAACGTTTCCGGCAGCGTTTGTAAAAAATCTAAGTACGATTGGTCGTCGCGTTTCGGCAGTTCGCAAGCTCGGGTCTGAAATGGAAGAGCGAGTTTTTTTTATTTCTAACCGCTATTTTCAGTTTTCAATGTGCAATCCCCCTTCACCACTCACCATCGTAAGTGCGAGTGCGAGTGCGAGTGCGAGTGCGAGTGCGAGTGCGAGTCTACAATCTCACTTCAATACATAATTTGTTTTCAAAATAATATTGAAGTACTTGCCGTGTGAGTTCCAATTATACCACACCACATCCTGACGTCGTAGCTCATTCCGTAACCGCGGCGACGAAATGATGATTCGGCAGTGAATAAAATGTTGTAGATGAATTGATCATCCGCTTCGTGACGATCAACGAGCCATTGGCAGAACCTTAGACGCTGCCTATGCTCAGTAGCACGCACCATTTGATCACGGTACGGATTTCTCGCGGCACTTTCCAGTAATATTTCAGGTCCACGTTGATGTGTGTTTCCAATCGCGAGTGGATTCACGAGCCGGCGTTGCCCTGCGGCGGCATTAGTACGATGATGAACCATTGTGGACGTTTTTATAGATCCGCGCGAGGCAGCCGACGGTACAGGAGTGACGAAAAAAAAGTTGTTGATAGAAAAACAAATGCTCACACAGCAACCGGGAGAATGCTGAGATGTTCTTTTTTCCCAATCATTTATATTGCACGCATACATTCATCTGTTCGCCTACATCGATAACATTTAAAAAGTTTCTTCATAGAGGCCATGGATATGTTTATATGCCTATAGCTGTCGAAAGGTCCGGACTTAACAAATTTTTATTTTATAATTTTTTGTTTCTTGCAGCGGAACTGGACAGTTCTTTTAAAAATATTATCTTTAATTCGTGGTGTATTATAATCTTATTGTCATAATACACCATGAATTAACAAAAAATTTGTTCCCTTGGACAAATTTCTTGAGAAAAAAAAGTGAAAATATATTATTTTTCTTATAACAACACAAGTAACTCCTTACCTGATTGTATCGTTATAAGAAAAATAATATATCTTAACTTTTTTTTTGTATTTAATTTTTTTAAAAGTAAAACCAGTCTCGAATAATAATTTGAGTAATAAAAAAGTAAGTTTCTTATATACTGGTTAAGTAACAAAGATGGTTTTATTTCATCAATTAAAAATACATTTTTTTTTAGGTTTTAAGTAATCGATGCTGTGCTTGTAAGAGCCTGCTGCATGGATCTCTCGGGATGGAAATAAATGTGTTCATTTACTTCCATTTCGACAGGCCCATGCAGCAGGTGCTTACAAGCACTGCACCGATTACTTAAAACCTAAAAAAAAAATCGTTTTTAATTAATTAAATAAAACCAGCTTTGTTACTTAACCACTATATAAGAAACTTACTTTCTTATCGCTAAAATAATTATTCGAGACTGGTTTTACTTTTTAAAAAATTAAATAAAAGAAAAGTAAAAACATTATTTTTCTTATAACGATACAAGGAGGTAAGGACTTGCTTGTGTCGTTATAAGAAAAATAATATATTTTCACTTTTTTTCTCAAGAAATATGTCCAAGGGGACAACATTTTTGTCGATTCATGGTGACAATAAAATTATAAAACACCACAAATTGACGATAACATTGTTGAAAAAACGGTCTAGTCTTGTTACAAGAAGAAAATCTAAAATAAAAATCTTATGACAACACAAATATCATATGACGACTTTGTCGGTACAACGGTGACGTAGGGGAGAGCGGGGCAAAATGGGGCACCGGGGTAAAACGGGGCAGTGAGCAAAACTCAAGTTTCCAATCATTTTTGGGTGTCCGGTTTTGCCCTGCTGGTATATCGGGATTGTCTGTCCCGTTTTGCCCCATTTT